>JAQGBY010000109.1:0-66024 GCA_034698785.1 Mycogona germanica
CGAAAAATCGAAATCATATCAGGTATATGAAACATGCAAGTATTTCGTCATGTTAAAATGTAATTGGCTGAACAAATTAATTTTGTTTATAATTTCGCCCATTTTACCGAAAAATCGAAATCATATCAGGTATATGAAACATGCAAGTATTTCGTCATGTTAAAATGTAATTGGCTGAACAAATGGACATGGACTCTCAAATTTATTTGGGGCTCCAGAAGTTCGTTTCATTTGTCCCCACCGACAAGCCGGACTTGCGCCATTCAGTGTTGGAGAAAATGTGGTATTTGAAGGAAAATGTAATTATTTGGTCCATTATCAGGACAACTGGTTAATCCATAATCCACATAACCAACTTATTCTCAGCAATGCTAGATGATAGACTAGAGAAAAAGGTTCATTGACGTGAAATCTCAATGACAATTCCATCAAGATATAGTATTTAGTTAATGATTTTCAGGCGGTTACCCCTTTCATGGTGCTGGATGCGTTGGGAATTTCGGTCGAATCTCCTAACATCGCACTGGCCATGGTGTAAAACAGCTGGATCAATTCCTCCGGAGTCGAGCCGCTGCCCGAGGGCAACACGTTGGCGGCACACCGAGTCATCACATAATCGGGCTGCAAACCGAAAATTATGTCATAGATTGAGAGGCAAAATTAGTGATATTCTTATTTAGGCGAAAAGGTGCCAAGACGGATAAGGAACTAAATAAAATGTTAATAAAATAAGTGTTGGAAACACGCCGAGACAGAAGTAGATTAAATAAAAACTTATAAAATATTCCCGAAACTGGAAACACGATATAATATGTCCGATAGTAAGAGTTTTTTATTTGCTCTGTACCTGACGGAATAAATTGTCTTACTATCGGACATATTATATCGTGTTTCCAGTTTCGGGAATATTTTATAAGTTTTTATTTAAATAAAATGTATCAACACAAATACGATGTTACTGCATATGTTGAAAAAATGTCCGCTAGTAAAAGACAATTTATTTAACTAATTGTACTATATTGTATTATTGATAAGACGCTTGTCCAAAATATGTCATGTACGAGACGATAGTTAGGCGTCGTCAGTCACTTGAAAATGACCTAGCGGTTAAAAAGTTTGTGTTTTATGTATTTTAAACCGACGGAATATATTGTCTTTCACTATCGGACTCTTGTTGAAATATTTTATTAAGCTCTCATTTAGAGTTCACGATTTCTTGATTCAATGAAAAAATGAAAGGCAAAGTACACAGATCATAAGCGAAATCAAAACGATAAATTTAAACTAGAATGCGATTTTTGCAAACTTAATTTATTTTATCAGTTATTGACAATTACAGAGTTATGATTAATTATATCGTTTTTATGTGATACACCATAGAACAAAATAACCAAATAATTCTGAAATGCACCTATTTTGCTATTTTATTTATTTATTTATTACTTTAATAATACTATATTTAAAGACCACATTAAATTACTTACGTCGATTGTCTGATTGCATTGGAGAACGTACTCGGACTGGCAATACTGAAAATGAGACAAATTGAAACACTTGACAGTCAAGACCTCGTATTTACAGGATCAAAATTGATCAGTTGACCGATTGATTGACTTTGTTGTGATTTCTAACAGCAGCGCTGGTGGTAAGAGGCCAGTTTTACCCCTGACATCGCTGTTATTTTCGTTTGGATAATTTTTTTTATCTGACATGTGACGATTTATGAGTGTTGTTTTATTATGATAAAATAAATTAATTTTAATTAAACTATTTCGTGAAAACCTCCCATAAACATCTATGTACATTTTTCTGTGGAATTACAATAGGATGAGTCAATTTGTACGACTCGTCATAGTCCAGTCGATATTACGACTGACTGTGGCTCGGTGGTCCCGGATTCGATTCCCAGCGCGGGCTATCGAATATTCGATTCCGATATAGGCAATAGTGCCTAAGCACCATGACTGGTACAGAAAATCCTGTAGTAGTGACAACAAAATAACATGGAAATGAAATAAAAAATAAAATAAAAAATTGGAAAGTAATTGTCATACTTTTATTTCAGACTAATGAACACTCAATTCCAAAAGAAATCTAATATACTTTGTAAATACCACTTATTTTGCAGATAAGCGGCATCTCGACCAACAACATGAGTTTCACAACTTATTTACTTACCGCCAACGGTGACATCAGAGTAACTACAACGGCGAGACCAAACACAAAACCCATTCTTTTGGTAAAGCGAAACGCGATTTTCGCAAAGCGTGCGACCGTTAGGAATGATACTGAAGGGGAATTAAGAAAAGATGTGCTCTCCTATTCGGAGGTGCTGGAACTTCGTGCAAGTGGACTGATTCCGAGACGCTATGGAGCTAGTAACAGTGACGCGCGTACCACTAATAGACCCCAGTACTGGCATCGATTAATCTCTATTCGTAAACTGCAAAAATGATCAGAGGTATAATTGTTTCGCGCTGCGAATGGTCTTGCGTCATCGTCACAGATCGGTTTGGCAAATGTAAATATAATTACTTGTAGTTAGAAGACGAGAGACGTAACAAGTTGTAATAGAACTTCTCAGTCGGGAAATTTATTATTTCATAGAATACAACCCACCAACAATATATATATATATATTTATTTATATTTATTCACTGTTGTGCATGTCACTAGCTTCTGTACCCCTCTTGGTTATCTCTCATTTCTTTATCAAAATCTAGAATGGTGCCAACATTGATTTGGTCACTTTAAGCATAAGTTACCAATGAATTTGGGTTTGAAAGTAGCTGAAAATAGCTGATACAGAAAATGGTTTCAACCAATGAATAAAACTTCTAAAGTTATATAAAGGATTTTAAGAATTAATATGAAGGATTGTTTGTTTTAAATTTTGATATTTCAAGATTTTATAAAATCTAATATATGTCATGTGTGTTTGGCGATTTTTGGGCTGCGATTCACATTTCTGTTCTTCACTGAAGCCACTAAATAAAGACAATTGCGCAACGCTGGCCACACTCGCCCAACTCAATAAAAGCGGGTCAAAGGATTTCCAATAAATTGGTAGAACGGGTCACCCATGCTCGTATGTGGTCATCACGGACACAAACACCAAACAGTTGGATTGCCAAAATTCAATTTGTGCTTCAGTCATTCGTGCGTTGCAAACATTTAAATATGATGGCAGACTTAAATTTGTCATGTAGTGTTAATGATTACATTTTAATCGTCTCTTTGGAGGAGCTGCCAATGTCGCATAAAAAATAATTGGTTGCGGTATTAAAATCCGGTTATCACCAATATCTGACCAATAACAATCACTATGCGAGGGGCACTATTTTCACCAGTACCCCGGGATCGAATAATCGAGACCCCACGCCGGGAATCGAATCCCGGACCAAAGCTAATTCTCCAAATGTTTGAGATGAAAATGTAGAAAAATAGCCAGTTTCGCTGGGCGGCCCCTGTCATGTCAACGAAATTAATTTATATTATTTTTTACAACGACTCGTCGTAGCGCAGTTGGTTTAGCGACTGACTGTGGTTTGGCGGTCCCGGGTTCGATTCCCGGCGTGGGCTCTCGGTTATTCTATCTCGGGGTACTGAAGAAAATGTGCCTAAGCACCGAGAGGGGTACAGAAACTCCTGTTGTGATAGGCGCTACAGTGAATTAAAAAAAACTCTGTTATGCGTGCAAATGACAATATACTCTGTAATAATGTAGTTGTAGATTCGTTATGTGTTATATAATGTCATGGTAATGACGGCGCAACACGAGATTAATTAATGCCAATTTTTTCTCTTCACAACGAAAATGTTAGTTTTCCAATTTTTTCAAATAGAAGTATTAATTGAATTATAATTAGAAATTTGGGATCTAGTGTGAAATATATCACGGGCATCAATGGTAGTACGTGCTTGTCATATTTTCAACGCCATATTTGAATTTTCCGGCAAAGCAATGGCAATGTTTTTACAACGGCTGATATCTCGAGAAATGCGCAGAATGTAGGACTATCTACGTTTTGATATCACATTAATTTTATCATACGCAATTAAAAACAATTGTACCACAAACGATAATTACGTGCAATACGATATCTGGTACTCATTTCCCCTTCAACAGATTTCGAAAGTCACTAAGAGGAGTTTTGCGCTAGAGGAGTTTACACTGTGTGTCTTCAGTAATAAATAGGTTAAACCTTTTTATATACAGTATTTAAACACTATCTTGTTCATAAAAATGCCATTGTAAATTTTATTGAATGTACCGGTGTTTTTATATTGTTTTCGTAACTTTTCATCAGTTCACCTTTGATCCATTGTTTAAAAATTAATTATTACCCTATTTTTATCGGCATGCATGCTGAGATATTTTCTATTGACGCCGCTATATGACGCGATGTCTTAAATTTCATTTCATGTGATAAAAACAACCGATTCACCGACATAAACCACCGAACCAGATCAGAATTACAAATTTATTTAAATCAGTGATTAGACAGTGTTCTACTCAGTTCAGTAGTATTTTTGACAATGGCACAGATAAAATTCTATTAGAGCGCGAACACTCTCCACAGTGCCACTTGATGTCTTGTTCATTAATTAAACAAATGCGAAAGCGGCCAATGAACGGGACGCTTTCATGATATCCAGAGAGCGTCTGACTCGCTTGCCTTCATGCTTCTTTGATGGACACAACTGAAATAACACAGAAAATAAAAAAAGCATCGTTATTTAAGTTAAAATCCGTTCATATAAAATAGAGCGTACGCTTTTGCCCGATATTCTGCCAAATGTCATTATTCCTCTGTATAATAATATTTTGTTAACAGTGTCACACAAATTGCCAATAATCATATAGGTATCGTCATTAACATGACAGAGCATCGGTTTTTATTTATTATTTTCTCATAAAAATATTAGTCTTGATTTTAGGGAAATAATCCACGGGAGTCTTATCCAGTAAAATTAATATTTGCGATATGCAATGAAGTTAAAAATCGAATTTCATTACACACACTTACCACTTCGTATTTCTTTATGATGCATTTGGTGATCTTTTCTGTGTACTATTTAGGAAAATTTAATAATGTCATTGAATTAATAGGCATCCTAACAAATGGATAAGACATTGGGTCAACATGCCTGAAGAACAGAAATGACAGCTGTGATAGTTGTTGATTTTGCAAAATAAATTTTCTAAAACAAACAATACATTAAGCGCAATTTGTACGAGTAGCATTGTTTCTTCAAATTCCCTTTTCCAACCAAATTCAAAGTGCATACCTTACAATCCGCCATTTTCTCGACACTGCTTCCTGTGGGCAATGAGTTCTCCATGAAGCAGTCGAAAGCCAGGGCTCCCATACCAATGTTGTCCTAAAACCAGAATATTTAAAATCGCGCATTAAATTTTAATAAAATGGAATTTTAATGTTGGCAAACACATTAAACTAGACTATTATTTACCCAAATGTTCTGGTAATTGTAACACATTCCGATCAGTACAGCAGCCTGCAAGTAAAATCCAATAATGTTTTTGCGAACACAAATACAATTTATATTGCATTTACACCATATTTCATAGTGAAAATGAAAGATATGCCAATCGAAGAAAGATCCCATTTTGATTAAAAGTGATTACATTGTCACTGAAACAGAACCATCTAAGACACATGCACAGATTTCGAGAAAGTCTATGTAATCCTTGAATCCGAATATTAATTTATCACAAAGTGCCTAAGCACTGAGAGGGGTACAGAATCTTCCTGTTGTGACCCGTCACTTCAGTGAATTAACAAAAAAAAAAAAAAAAAAATTGTTTCATTATGTGACTAATCTACTTACCCCTTTCATGGTGTCCGATGCCTTTGGAATGACGGTGGAGTTGCCGATTATAACACCAACCATCTCGAAAAACAGCTTGATCAGTTCTTCCTGCGCCGGGTCGGTCCATGAAGGCGCTACAAATTCTGCACATCGAGTCACCACTTGTTCCGGCTATGAACGGAAATTGCGTCAGTAGGGTCTAGCTGGAGCCTGGAGCGATTGAGATTGAGTGACGTGCACTACTGACGTGCACGAAATTTATTTATCTTTAAAATAGTTTGCAAATATTTCGTTTATTCATTTTAAATGTAATCTTAAAATAGTGAAAGTAGTCTAAACATATCTGGTCTGGAATTAATTATTAGAATGAATTTTGTATATTTAAAATCAGGTATTTGATGTTTGATCGTATCCAGAACAGTTTCGAACGGAAAACTAGTGTCGCGATATATTTCATAATAATACTAGCTAAAATTCCCGGTTTTGCCCGGGTTAATAAATCTGGGCTGTGCGATTTTGTTGGAATTCTTTAAAAGAAAGATTCTTAAAAAAGTGCAGAAGCACGCCGAAGAGATTCTTGTTTGACCATCTTTGCTGTTGTAACGTCATTAGTTACGACCAGCTACATACCACGTGGCACACGTTTCAAGACTATCACGATACATGTCGATAGTTCGATATCGGTACCACATTTCTCGATTAATATGGATATCACTTTATCAAAAAAATGACTTTAATGACGGAGATATCTTTCAAACTTTACGAGTGCGTGTCTCATGACTACTTGTACTTACATCAATTGTTTGGTTGCAAATGATGGTTCCATCATCCTATAATGAAATAATTCATATGGGTGTTGTAATTACATAAAAAGAACGATTGGCAGGACAATATTTTATTTCAGCTCAGTTAGTGCACCGAAGTACAACATTTCTTTTAGAAGTCATATTATATCTTCACGTATTTTGCTTCTGTCATCTGTGAAATGTGATTATCATCCCTTTGATCACTTCAACTAAGGCGAATAATTTCTGCCCAAGAGTCTTCAAACAACTAGAGAAATCCATTTAGCATTCCAGAAATGACTGTTAGAAACTGATTATATTTTTTGCGTTAGAATAGAATTAATTGGACCTGAAGAAATCGGTCATTAAAAATTTAAGATGATCTCGTTATGATCAATTATAACTTACCGCCTGTAGCGTTGTCATCAGGCTGAACACGACGAAGAGACCGGCAATCAGTTTCACCATCTTAGCTGTTATAGCAAAGTTCATAGAATTTTGTCGTTGGGAGCAACACGCGGTGATTCTTGATCTTGATATTTGGAAAGCGTTCGATCGCGAGAAGACCCAAAAAACTACTGTATATTCTCTATAATAAGATATGTGCTTCGATCGGTTGCTACGACCTGAATGTGACTGTTTGGTTCGAACACTGCCAAACGCGTGTCATACGTTGGCCCCATTTATCCACTGCAGTGTCCGGGTCTAATCCGAATCGTTTTTCAAGAGCGTCGCTTTCACATTGGCCCAATTCAGTTGTACCGCTCTAACTTCATTCTGGTTAAAAATCAAAAACTGGAAATAGCTTTTTTGAAAGCTCTCACAAGCACTAAAATGCTAACTCGTCTTTTTCTTTTACACCAAAAGAGACAAGCACGCTGAGTCAGGTGCACGATTGCTTCTATTACTTCAACGCATTCAGGTAAAACAGTTACACATTCACATATACAAAATTTAATGTCTGTAATTTCTCGTCGTTATGCAGCACTGCCTTGTTTGACTTCTTAATATTTTTTTTTGTTCAAATCAACTGTAGTCAACCGCACTGTAGGCGTTACGTACCCCAAATGGTGTTCAAGCACTTTGCGAGGAATCACGACCAGTACCCCGGGATCGAAATTATCGAGAGCCCGCGCCGGGAATCGAACCCGGAACCGCTGAGCCAGTCAGTCACTAAACCAACTGGGCTGCGACGAGTCGTACTAGATTGAAGTTCATAAATCTAACAAATCAAAGTAAAAACATAAAGGACCCACTAATTTTTTTATGATTTGTCAGTCTTCGTTTGTCGAATAGAATATTATGAAAAATATAAATTGACGAAATGAATTATTTGTTCAGACAATTCGCAATTTTATTTGGCAACTCAGTTAACTCGTTTATAAAAAGTTGCGAGAGGTTCTGCAACATTGAAGCGGGCTGATGTAAATGAATAATGATGCAATGCAAGCCAAAGTGATTGCATTTAATTGTTTTCCTCCTCTGAAACGTACAAATGAACTGCGATGAGGTGCGTGAAGTCTATCTTGCGACCTTCATAAGTGGGTGGGTGGGTGTACGTGAAACGTCAGTGAGGATGGGGGTGGAAGGTGTCACGTGTGGTGCAAATCTCTGAAGCGTGTTCCCAGTTCGTAAATAACAAGTGTCCATGGACACTTTCTGGTAAAACGTTCGCTCGGCTATGAACGTGGTCTGCTCAATTACGCATCAATTGCTAAATTGACCGTCAAATATAATTTAGGTGAAAATCGGGTCAATTTGGTTGAAACCCGGCTGTCACCTACGAATCAGCATTTATATAAATCGGATAAAATATATAAGCCGGAATCAAATAAAAAAGAAATTCGGTTTCGTAACAATACTAATCCTGGGTCAAGAACGAACTAATCGAAATATTTTGTGAGTGACTTTCAAGTTTATATCTGTTTCACACAAGAGCAAACTTTAATAAAATATGAGTTACTGACATGTGACTCAAACGAACTAATCGAAATATTCTGTAAGTGACTTACAAGTTTATATCTATAATATGTTTCACACAAAAGAAAATTTAATAAAATATGAGTTACTGACATATGACTCATGCCCATTGTAAACTGTCACGGTCCTCAGCTGTGCTGTCAACCCAGTTTACTGAAAACAGAAAAAACCCACATTTGCAAACCCACTAGAAAATATTTATGAAGATATCTAGAAAGGCAATGTCATCATTCAGAAAAAACTAGGACAACTTCGGCATGAGGTGAGTCATAAAACGCTGCAATAATTTACCAGAACTTTTAATTCATGTAACACTTAAAGGTCCATTTACACGTTGGAGCATTATACGATTAGCTTCATAGAATAACGCGCGGGTTTGGTTTGGTCCAAAGTGCGAATCGTAATACTTCATCGTGTAAATGGTCCTTCGGACTTATTCGGGGCATCTTAGGATTTTGCATCAAATACAAAAATACCCCGCTGTTTGCTTCATATAAAATGTTGTATTCTGTTTTGTATTTGCGCAAATTGCGCGTCATTCCGCAATCCTTTCCGTCGCATGAGCATTTCATTATCCGATTGGCACATGGACTGGATCATTCCGGGTCCACCCAGTAAAAGTTCCCCATGTTGGGTGAGAGAAATGTCAAAGTGACATTGGGAAGGCGGCCAATAATCGATGCATCGTATCCGCGTGACTGATTATTCTAGGAATAAGTGGTTAAAATTGCGGGAACCATTATCGTATTTTTTCAATTGTGCACACCATGTGAGTGGGTGCTTCAGCGCCCCCTATGTGGGGAACAATGAAACCGGTACTATGGGTTCTGCCCATTAAAATTGCATGTAAAAGTGGCGAACGTTTCGTCATTTGGTCAAAATATTGGTAAAGGGGCGAAAGTCGGTTGTCGGTTTAAATGTTAATGTAAGTATGCTTAATGCTCCAAACATTTTAATAATTTACTTTCCGTTACATGCCATTTGAAAGATGAACAAAGTTGATGCATCTATGTCTTGTCCACTTTCTCATCAGTCCACTTTTTCATTACAGAGTAATCACGTATATCATGTATGATGTTACTGTAGCGACTTTGACACTCTGGAATTTATTATAACACTTCTAGCTAACTATATTTTTCCTCAATTCAACGAAAAACAACAATAGTGTCATCATAAAGCAGGGCTACTTCAAAAAGGCGTCGTGCTACTCGAAACTCCCGTATTTCTAAAGCCTTTAACACAAAATGAACGATGAAATTTGTGTCTGAATAAATCTGATCTTAAAATCACGCAAATGCTTAGTCAATCAATGCATGATTTTTAAAGACTCGAAATAATGTTTACGTTGAAAATTGGAAGAATAAGTTGAACTATATTATTGCTCGATCAGATATAAACCATCGTCTGCAGAATGGAAATTATCACATGTCGTAGACGTCGGTATTTTTAAAATAAAGTTTGTTTTTATTATGATGGATACATCAAATTTATTGTAATATAGCGAGTAAAAACGAAATTGCTCTACTCTGTCGCGAAGAATTAGACGAACATTTTTGATGATTCCGGTCGAGTCAGCTGGTGGATTCATGGCGAGATAATGATGGTCGAACGCGACTGTTGAATCTGGTTTTCACAGAACACACAAAAATTATAGTCCAATCCAATGATCAGGAAGTTGTCCAAAATCAAATCACATAAACAATTGAACTCAATTAAAGGAGTAAAACTTACAAGCAATTGATAGGATCACAATGTCTAAAGGTGCCACCAAAAATCCGGATATCTTTAGTATAAACAGAATCACGCCACCGAAGCAAGTTCCGGGCACAGCTAAAAAACGCATCAAAGCATAAGAAGGAATAGATTAAAAATCTGGATATAAATACAGAAATTTCAATCCAGCAGGGTAATTCATCACGAAAAATCTTTTCTCATTCCTCTAACATATCTCATAGAAATTAGATGATGACCTTGTCCATTTTCTCATCCAAGCAGTTGGCGAGCTGTACGTCGGAGTCCTGCGGGAAAGACAGTTTATTAGGGGTAACACTTTTGTTTAAAATTTCGAGCCTGTATAAAACGTTATAAATGCAGATACAAACAGCCATCTATACGTACCTGATCATCGGAACTGGAGGAAGCTGCAGTAGCGCTACCTGGTGGTGGTGGAGCGGTGCATGCCCTTTCCAGAGATTCCAATTGTGGGTAGTTCTGAAGACCGGACACAGTTTTGGTATGTTAGGGTTGGAATTTGGGGGGATGACAAATAAGATGAATGGGGTTGGTTGTATGGAGTCAAAATCTTACCGCCTTCAGCTTTTCGAACATGCACAGCACCATGTCGGGGTCCAGCTAGAAGTGAAGCCAAAAAATAAACATGTCAATGACATTGATATCTCGATGTTGGTCGCTGCCGGTTTCGGTCGGGTACCACACAGAATTTGAATACGCTCAATGGCTTACGTCATCATCGTCGTCTCCATCATCTGCGCGTCGCAGTCGTGAGGCGGCGCTACGATCGCCGATTCCGATGATGGCCCGCAGTGCTGACACTTTCAGGGCGCCGGCCTCTTTGTCGCAGGCCTCTGTCGCTGCCTTTACCTGAAAAATTAGCCACAAAAATAAATTACTTAGGAACACATTTTTGAGCGACGTCATAAATGTAAATAGAATGTAATTTTGTAAAAGCTGTATTTTTTAAAACTGCATCGGAAGTATTTTGCAGATATATATGAACCGTCATCATCTTGACATCAGGGCAGCTTAATTTGTATGAGGGCCATTGAGCACTGAATTTCTCGAAATATTTTGGTGAAATAACATGTTTAAATTAGCCATACTAATCCTCACGGTGAAAAATGAGATGTATTAAAACCACACTAAAATCTAACCTTGGGTACTATGTCCTGAGGGCACTGCAACTGTAAAATAAAAACAAGAAAAAATTGAAAAGCACGTAAAAAGTATTTGCCAATTTCACAAAGCAGTTTTCAAAGAGCTGAGACAAATATTTAACCATAATTAATCCGTTTACAATATGTACTTTTGCTGCTTGAAAAGAAGAGCATTTTGAAATGTATATGAAGAAAACAACTTAATTTTTGGTCTGACTGTTATAGTTTATACCTGTTGTGGTGGTCCTGCCTGCACGATGACCAGCACGAGGGTAAGAATGGCGGCGGCCAGGAAACGAGGAGCGGCGACGTTGGCCATTTTGATTTTATTTTTTTCTTCGGACTATTGACGTTAGATGAGGGTGCACTGACGAATTGGTGAACGTCTGCTATCGGAGTTGCGATTGGGAATGTGATGCTGGGGTTGCGGCCCTCGGCTACTTATAGGAGCGTGGACGGGTTACGAGTGGCGACCGGATATGTCCGATGCGCATGCGCGTGTGTCGCGAAGTTGAGGAATGGGGCGGGGAGGCCATCCAAACGTTTGACAAAATGATGGGTGTGTGAAATAATGCCAAAACAGGGGCGCATTAAAAGTTCGAAATGAACGGATATGACTTTTTGTTCTATTGCCGAATGCGCTGAAGTGACAATAAGTTTTCATTCGGCGATTAGTTCTGCGTGTCTTCGAACTAGGTGTCAGGGTCACTCTATCACTAAACCACGTGGCTAGGACATGACTGATTATTGTGGGGTTACTCAACGTGGTCAATAGTTACAAGAAAAGCGCCACATACACGGAATACTGTACTCTATACATGTAAATTGATCTTATATAATCGCAATGAATTATTTAAAAAAGCTGAGCTACATCACATTTTCTTTTATATGTTAATTATTGGGAATTACTAATTTAGTGTTGTAACAAATGGTAAATACAGAATGGTTGCCCATTTTTTTTTGTTTCCATCAACTGTAGTCAACCGCACTACAGGCGTTACGTCCCGTTTACGTCCGCGTTACGTTTAGAGGGGGAACGACCAGTACCCCGGGATCGAAAATTTCGAGAGCCCGCGCCGGGAATCGAACCCGGGACCGCCGAAACCACAGTCAGTAATTCAATAATGCAAATTAGCTATATTTTGATGAAATTTATCTTCAACTGAAATGAGATTTAGCAATCCCTTTGCTTGCTCCCTGATCGTCAAGACTAATTGACCTTGAACATTAAAGCTTGGGATTACGTTGTCAACTCGACTAAGTTCAAATTATCTACCCTCTACCACGAATGACTCGGTGTTCATGTAAGATATGGTCAATTATGTCACTCTATTTTAAACGGCATTCTAAATACGTTGGTGAATGCGCGCTATTACTCTGTAGAATCAATCCATTATTGTCTCTTTAAATCCAGTTGCGTGTTTAGGCCATTGCCAAAATGTCTTTTGTGACTCCTCGATCTAAAGCCAACAATGATGTATTCAGCAATCTAATCGGCCGTTTAAATTCATTCGGATCATTGTTTTCATGAGCAGATCGATTACGGATCGTTTAAAGTAATTTCGGTTGCACTGAACAAGCTCGGTTGTACGATTAGAACCAATTGTGCACCTTTCAACTTTGATCGAAATTGAGGAATGCTTTCTTATATCCGGTCCAAGATGGAGCAGCCCCTTTTTCGACGGAAATTCGGTTCGCCCACAAAAACGTATATAAAAGTGAATTTCGTTGGTGACTTTTCATCATTCGATCTGTGCTCTCCAGTAGGTCTTCACTCGCATCTCTCTGATCTCTCTCTCTGCATATTTGTAATACCAAACTCGTTCAAGATGGCTGCCATTCGGAACTCCGCATTAGTGGGAAGACGATCTCTCAGACTGACCACCATTTTGGTGGCTGCCCTGATGGGATTCAATATGGCCACCGCCGGGCCTACCACCGCCAAGGTACTCGAAAAACATAGTCATTTTGAATTTTGCATTCGAACTTTTGCCTCGCATTTTTAATTTATTATAAATGACTATAAAAAACATCACAATGATTTCTTGAAGCATAATTATTCTTTATCACTGATCGCCTTTAATAAACAATTAATTTTAACAATAAAAACAATTTAATAGACAATTAAAAGAATCAATAATTAAATCTTATTTATCATAATTCTCCTCATACAATTGCAACGTCTCTTTGAAATACTCGAAGATGCAATTTTCAGAATTATATCAAAATAATACAATTTTATTTTGTCTTTTTCAGCCTATCCTGTGTCCATCAGACATCGTTGTTAGGGTAGGCATTTACATTGTTAATTACTGATAAAGGACCTGTTTTAGTATAGCTATTATTGCAATTGACGCTGGGTGAGAGAATGAATATTCTACAAAATGACTATGAAATAAAAGCCGCTACTCACGAATCATCTGAGCAATTACAACAAACGGAATTATTTGGTAGCTGAACGAAATTCATATATATAAAGCCTAATTTCAGAAGCCGCGTGGAGATAATATTTAAAATTGAATGACTCGCTGGGTTGAGTTCGTACGTTTGTCTGTGGTGTTTTCGCAAATTTCAATTTTCTTTATTTATCTTCGAGAAGATTGTTTAACTTTATTTGTTTAAACGATCTTGTAGCCGTTCACCCTGAGTTCGCGTCCAGCGAGTCATTCAATTTTAAATAGAAATTCATATAGATTCTTATCGATCAT
Organism: Mycogona germanica; assembly: GCA_034698785.1. Classification (NCBI taxonomy): domain Eukaryota; kingdom Metazoa; phylum Arthropoda; class Diplopoda; order Chordeumatida; family Chordeumatidae; genus Mycogona; species Mycogona germanica. Next base: position 14,203 of record JAQGBY010000109.1, read on the forward strand.
TGCCAGACCAAGACTGCGATGGAATTGTGCGACAGTGCGGCTGGACTGATGGCCGGCCCACCAGGAAGCATTCAGATTCCGGCCCTTGACGAGCTGGCCCGACGAAAGCGACAGGCCGGAGCTGCCGGCGAAGAGGCGGCAGAGGAGGTAATTCGGTTGACAAGAAGTTGGTCATCCGCAGCCATACAAACTGGCCCTGAATATGTAATCAGCGTTTTTCCCTGTTACAGCCATTTCATGAACGCTTGTCGACGTTGTCGTAGTTGCTTCGTTCGGAACCATCGAACCCTTGATTGTGTCAGCCGATCTAAATCCCTGTTTCTTTAATTCGTTTACAGCACGACCCCGACACCGTCATGTGCGTGTTCGGCAAACTGAAGGCGGTGAGTAGCGCGACCATCTTGTTTTTCTGTGACCAACCATGAGATAAAAGTGTTCAATTTGTATTGATTGTTTCGGAATAATTGCTTGAGGCGAGTCGCTTTTTTAAAATTTCAAATTTCAAATAGAACCATTTTTCACAATACCATAAAGTAATGCGCCCATTGAGTTGTTCAGTAACGAACGTACAAAAATCGGTTCCGCAGTTAGGTACTTTACAAAATTGTTGTATTTTGTAAAATGTATCACTTCCGCTTCGACCACTTGCAGGCCTACCCTCAGCTGATTGCCGTTGAGAAGTCCTGCGCACCACCAGTCGTTCCAACGGCCAAAGGACCTACCACCACTTCCGCCTCAGCCAGCAAGGGCAAGCAGGTGAGAGAACAATATCTTTAGTTTATAAGTGACGTTTTTGCATAATGTATCTGCGCAATTCAACATGGCTATTTTTCGTGTTGCAGGACGAAGATATTAGATTGGCAACTTGTATCGAGGATAAAATGAAAGCGGTATGTACATGTCCTTTAAGCGTTCAATGTTCGTTTGCCCTTAAAACGAGCTTTTAACTTGTTTATAAAACTGTTCTACCCTTTATTTTGTTCTGTTATGTGCTTAAGAAATGCCAGTTTCAAATTTCGCATCTGCAATTACTTTCCTAATTTGAAAACTTCAATTTAATTCTGTATGGTTTACAGATTTGCCACTAGAGCAATTGTCAGCGCCCCGGTGGGCCCCCGTTACACCCCTATACCGGCGGCAAAGTGGAAGTGACGCAATAATTACCAGATCGGCGGAAGTTTGACACAGGATCGTCTCGCGTCAACATTTACCGAATTCTGACATCGATGGAAAAAAATCCGAATCTGGTGATACTTCCGTTCCTAGCTTCCAGGCGTTCTTAAATGTCATCTCAGATTATTTTTCGTTTGCACAGAATATGTGCATTCCTCGTATTATAATCGTTTCAACCGCATTACAAAATAACGTCTTATTATTCACTGTATGTATGCACTTGTAGGTTAGTAATACGCACATGTTTGGAGTTTAGAAAACGCTCCCCATGTCCGGTCACATATCACTTAAACGCTATCACACCACAATTAATCATTCGTTTTTGAATTAAGGATTATTTTCGAGATTTAGCAGACATTTTTTCTCCCCACAGTGAAAAACTAAAAAGTAAAACGCACTCCAGTTTTGAAGCATTCTATTTTTTTAATGAAATTGTACATGAAGGAAGACACGTACATGTATCGCTTACTTGAGCTGATCTGTACTCGTTTGGCATACATGTAATGTAAGGTTTGTCAATAAAATTGTCTCCCATGTAATTCCATGGTGTGTCTTTGTTGTCAGAAAACGATAATAAAGTTTGTGATTGCCATTTAACTGATTTTGAAGTTTAATTTAGATGGATGATATAATGAGATAGTTGATTCAGTTCAGTAAAATGAATGGATTGAACAACTGAAACGGTTTATCAAAAAGTTTTAGTAATATCCACGGTGAGATACGAACCGAGAGTTTCGAGGCTTCTGACTTCTCATTACGATAAATCAGTCAACTAAGAATTACAATTGTTTCTCATATCGAGAGGCTGCGATAACTCAATGAAACGTGTATTACAAGTTTGGCTTCATTAAAAACCTATCCTTGTTCAATTTTTGAAACCAAATAATTAAATCAAATCTTTAAAAACTAACAAATAAAAAATATGGCTTATCATATTTAGATTGCTTGAAAAATTTCAAATAGAGTTAGGCTGATAGAAAATGGACCGACCAATGGGAAGAAATTATTTAAAAAGTGGAGCGTTACGTGCAAACGTTGTCTGAATGACAATTGCGCGTTGTGGAAAAAGCGCACACGTTTATATACTGTGTACTGGATGCCCACAGCGAATTATGTTACGTTGAACAGCCATAACAAAGCGACAGCCAAAAATAAAGAAAAACTCGAACACTTCCTTTTCCGCTCATTTGAGCTCATTCGGGGCGCCAAATTGTGTGAACCAGCGAAAGTATTGATGCAAATGGGCGGTGTAGGCTGTGGTAAAGGGAAGCGAAAAATGGGCCTCGAAAACTTCGTTTCGCAGTTGGGAATTGGGCACATCGGTGACTTAGTAGGGTACGTCACCAGATCCTGCTGTGGGATAAACGATTTCCTGATTTGTGAAATATTTCGTTAAAAAATATTGAGCTCGATGGTCCCGGGTTCGATTCCAGGCGCGGATCTCGGGGTACTGGTGAAACTGTGCCCCTCGTATACAGAGTATTGCTTTAGCATCATGAGGGTTACATAATCTCCTGTAGTGCTTTTTACACTACAGTGAAGGTGACTAAAAAAGAGAGTCCAGCAACTGAACAACTTAATTGTTAGGAAATGCCAGGTCGGAAATCAAAGGGAGGGGGGAAATTTATAGTTAAAAAAAATAATAACTAGTCCCTTAAATCGAATGTGTTTTTATGTTTCTAGAGTGTGTACGATTTCTAAAAAATACAACCACTTGCAATGGAAACAGCAACTTTTGATTAAGATAGGCACGAAAAGTTTCCACAATTAATGAGAATTTATAACCAACTTGCATTTTTCATTTTTCAGATGCCTATTTCAGATCTTCGGAAAATAAAGAATTTGCATAAGTAAATAAGTAAACGTTGTTTAGTTACGATCTTGTTGCCGACTCTTGATTGCAGTCCGCCAATCATTTGATTTCTTTGTTATTACTACCATCGTCTTCATATCTACTATTTTGGACAAAAAAAGAAAACAGCAAGCGGATAACTTAGTTGATATTAGTGAATGCCAACAATAATATTCGGAAGGAGCTGCAGCTTGCGGCACAGTTTGAAATGACTTATAATAAATATCAATCATCTGAAAATCGTTATTAAACGTGTACCTAAAACATTCCGGAAAATTTAATTTGTTTGACGGTTTGTGAGGCTGAACTCATTGAGAACACGTGTTCGATATTCCACCATTGAGATTTCAAATGAACGAAAATCTATTATTTCAATCGATTGCGCGGTAAAGATTCCCAACGCGGCCGAGCTGCTATATGCGTATTGGATTCTGAAATTTTCAATTTTAAAACCATTCACCGTAACGAAAAAAAATAAGTTCTGTGAGAACCAAAATGGCGAACTATTAACGTAATTAATCAACGATAGGGCACATTTCAAGGTGCACAAATTTACACGCTGTAATTAAATTAAAAACAAACATGGGCGAGTTGTAGAGCGGACAATAGTAATCTATGTTTGGTTTTGTCAGTAAGGCTGGACTCAGTTTCGTGTTAAACTTTATTTTTAAATGGGGGTTCATGCGCTGTAATTAAATCAGGGAGCTTTAGTCAGAATCCTACTGTAATTGTTTTTGCCTCTCGCATCGTGAGAAAGTTAGAGTCCGACTCCCAGATTCGGCCAACTATAAATATGCGAGGTTCTGCCGATTGAAGGCATCAGTCAGCAGTATCAATTCCACAACTGAACTCTCCTCCGGACTCTCCTCTCGTGAAAGCATTTGGAAAGTACAAGTTTGCCTGTCAAAAATCGAGGAATTGCCAACTCCAGAGTGTGCACCATTATCTTGCAAGTGTGCAACTGCATCAAAACTCCGAAAAATGAAAATCGCAATCGCCATACTGTCAACTGGAATCAGTTGCAGCGCCGCCCTGGCGGTGATGATATTCGTGCTTCTTTCGTGTGGCGATCTCAGCAGTAGCGCTCCAGCGGTAAGTACACCTGCGCTGAAAAAAGTGCAGTAAATCGATTTATATACGGAGATATCAGATACAAATAATAGTTCGTGACCACTTTGTTTTACCTGCTGAACTACCAAAACCATTTTCTAATATTCTCTTAACATATTTCACTCTGAAATCTTTTGAACAAATTTTCCAGCATTTTCAATTTGCTCATCAAGTAGTCAATTGTAGGACATAGTTTGACTTTATAATTGTACAACGACCATCACAATACATATTGTAATCATAATTTTATACATGGATTACGATTCATCTTTGTAAACGTGTAATAAGTGAAGTTTCTATAAAAATTCATTTTATAAAGAGACTTGTCGTCGACTTTAGATTGTGTCCTTCAATCTCCTGACTTTTTCATTTTATAACCCCATCGACGTCTTCCCAAATCTATTGGAATGTTACTTCTATTGGACAATCTATTAATTGCAAGGGACAATAATAGCTTTATTACATTTAATTGGAATATGGCAATTAAATTGTTGAAGCCGTGATGCCGTCAATCTGACGTTTAAAAAAAAAAACAAAAAACAATAGGTTTATTAAATTTAATTGAAATATGACAATTAAAATGTTAAAACCGTGATGACGTTTCCAATCTGATTTAATAAATGGCGTTCAAAGATATTTATTGTAATAATTTGTTAATCATTCAGGGAGCGGTCTGTCCCAGCAATCTGGCCGAAGCCATGAAAGCGGCGATGGCCAGTTGCCAGAAGGAGACCAAGGCTCTGGAGGAGGACGCCACACTCTCAGTGCCCCTACCTGAGGGCGTGTCAGTCAAATCTAGTGCGTTACGAATCGCACGGGCTGACATCTCTGAACCGATCGGCGATCGCCGCTTCCGACGCTTCGGCCGCGGAGTGACCATCAGTCCGGTCACCCAGGAGGATGTCGATGACGACGAAGATGACGCGCCTACCAGTCCGCCACCAAGTGGCAAGACCACCACCGCCAAGTTCGGTCGCGTTAAGCGAGCCGTGACCGAGAAGGAGGACCGACGACGTCGTCAGGCTGAGGGCGTGACACCTTCGAGCGGTGGTGAGGGCAAGGAGGAAGGAAAGGACCGAAGACGTCGTCAGGCTGGCGAGGGTGTGACACCTTCAAAAGGTGAAGAAATATTGAAGGAGGAAGAAAAGGAGGGCCGCAAGGAGAGGAGATCGGTTGACGCTCATGAGATTGTTGCGGTCGCTGGACATCACCACAAGAAGGATGACGACTGCGATGACTATCGGCGTCGTCGGGGTGCCGACCAACAGGTGGGATAGTATTTATGAAAACAGGGAAATAATGGAATTGTTATCAAATTTGATTTGATGTTTTCAAATTCGTAACGAATATTGGTTTGAAATTATCGACGTCTCAGCGCCAAACTTTAAATCTTGAAATTATCCGATTGCGATGTGCCTTTCATATCAATAATAAAATGGCACTAACAATTTTCTTAAAATATGTTATGCAAGCCTTAATAATATCTTACGTAAACTGCCAATTCCAAGATTTCCGGTGAGTATCTCCATCACGAGATTATCTGAAATTGGAGTACTGCATATACAATTAAAAAAAATTGGCATAACAAAAACTAAACCGCGTTTATTGGCTCAATTCAAGTTTGTTGTAAAATTCCGTTTAAAAATAAATAAAAAACTATTTTTAAATTATTATATTTTTCAGAAAAATGGTGAAATGTTAAGCTGTGCAGCAAACAAGCTCGTAAGCGTAAGTAATCGTTTTTTGCTTCTAATTTGAAATTTTGAAAAAATTATAACATATTTGTTTATAAAGGTGCACACAAATTATATTAATCATATTCTATTTGATTAAATTGTATCGCTTTTTAAAAGGAACACCCGGTCCTTCAAAAAGCTATTGATGCATGCAAAGAAATGGAAGAAGAAAATGACCAGGTAAACTTTAAACAGAATATACTAATTCATCACATTTTGACAGCCACTTAAATTTCTACACGTTTCGTTTTTTAATAACAAATTAAAAACTGATTCTATAATTCTAAACTAAATTTTTTTTATTTAACATTCCCAGTATGAAGAATGCTTCAAGAATAACTTGAAAGAGGTGAGTTGTAACCTTTCCGTTAGTTTTGTCCAACAAAATCCACGTATCGTATAATGGCTTCAAGGTGCCCAATTTCTCAATATTTTAAGTCGTGCCCGGATATGCCAATCATCGAATAACATCGGCCCCAATATCGATTGCTGCATCGGCCACCACAATGACAACCGACTTGGCGTTGACTTGACGTCATTCAGAAACAGAACAATTCCCACGAAGAATGACTGAACCAGCCGCCCATTTGCGCGGAACTGAATACAGTCTATACTCGTGTATGAAACGAGAACCATATGCAAATGCTTATTACGTAGATAAAGTAATTATTTATTGCATGTATACCCAATGCACTTGACTATTAAAATTAATAAATACAAAAAGTATTTTTTTCGTATGTGACGTTATTTAAGTATGTAAATTGCTCAACTGCCCACATTGAAAACATGAATTCCAAAATGTCTTGCAAAACACAAACATGTTGCGTTTAAAATATATTATAAAAAATATAATTTGGTATGAAATTGGGTTATCACTTAAAACAACCCAATACAATATGGATGATTGGCTACTCAATACAAAATGACTAAGACAAAATTGGTTCGAATCGAGTCCATACAACTATTTAGATTTTACAATAATTTTATTTTAATAAACAAAAGACGAAAAGCCCTCAAGTCAACAACGTTGAGGCGAATCACAAATAAAAATGGCACCTCGGTCAACATTTTAAACAGTTTTCCCTTTTCAAACTATTCTCTTTTTTTCTACATGACTCACCGTATAATAAAATTTAGAAACTCAACTTTAAAGACACACCGTTCGAGCGTATATTAAAAAATTGGCCAAACATTCGAATTCATTCAACATAACTAAAAAGAGGACATATTTGAAGTCCGCGCATCAACATTTGAACACCACTGTGACAACGCAAGTCTAAATCCCACCTGACAAAATGGACACTAAATATTTCGGCTAGTCCGCATCCCATCCAACCTGGAAATAACACAATTACAATATTAAGCCTTAGTTCTCGTACGTGCCATTACTGTTAATGGAATATTCCGGAGAGCAATTATTTATGCAGACGGCAGACGTCATAGTCGTAAATGTCTATAAAATGGTTTACGAACGCAAAGGTTCTGCATAATATATGCTGGTGGCTGGTGAACAATTTTCTGAATGGGATTTTGAAATAATAGTAAGAGGGGAATAAAATGGATTTTAAGGGTTTTATGAAGTTCCAATAACTTTACTAATTTAAATTATTTGCGACAATGACCCGTTAATTTGACATTGAATAAAAATAAGAGTTATTTTAAGTTTGCTCATTTGTGATAGGCAGAAGAAAAGGGGGGGGGGGAATGTGACCATGATTTTAAAAGTTAAAGATAATGGCTGTTGTTACGGTCTGAAGACAATCACAGTTTTAGTGAACCAAGTAGTCTGCTTCTAATTATCAGAATCTTCAGTATGACGCTAACTTTAATGGGAAACTCCATTGATTGGAGTTCGACTGCAACGATTTAAAATACCGTGTTTTAATGAGCGAAAATGAATCGCCAAATAAATCATAAAACTATTTTTCACAACCATCTGGAAGTTGAAAGAGATGATTTTTCCGAATGACGAATGCCTAAATGTTACGTTTAATATTAGAATATTGTAAAGTGCTTGGTTCTGGATCTGGTCTCAGGTGGTTAGAGGATAAGAGCGTTAGCACAAATGACTATAACATCCAGGATATGAAAGTAATCACAAATGGACGACACACAAATGCCTCCTCACGCTATATTATATTTGTTATCCTTGCCTCGTGAAATTATGGCAGAAGCTAGTGGCCAAACAAATGGCCTCCATGTTTAGAATGACAAGAACCACTTTATTATACAATCGTTGTAAGCGTAATAATTTTAGTTGGCTTATTATTAGCAACAATGGCAACCGCATGTCTTGTTTCGTTGAAAATAAAATGCCTATTGCAAAATGGCACAAATTTAGTAAAACGTTTATCTTATATTTAATACATTGAGTTGTCATGTAGAGACCAGCTCAATAATGTAATTTTGCTACAAAAGACTACAAGCATGGACTTAAAGTCGCCGAGAAAAAAACACACATTAAAAACAAATAAAAGTGTCGACGTAATTGTAAATCAAAGTAAAATGAGGGCTAAAAAACCCTACCAACCCCAGAACACGACTGAGGACGACGTCGGAAATGTACAAAACAATAGAAGTTTGCGAAACACAATGACTAATTGATTGATCCCAACCACACTTTCGTCAAAACCCAACAATATATTTGAAGAAATTATAAATTTTGTCACCACTTTTCCGGCTAGCAATAAAATTAGGAAACGATAAAAAAAATTAGAAAATTAAAAAGAAAGGGGTACGAATAGTATTTTGCGATACATTCGACTTTTGACTTTATGTTTTTCTTTCTCTCCAGCGCACTGACCAGTGCGTTGAAGGGATAGCGTTCCCCCCGTTTTACAGATTAACCTTTCCAGCCTCCTTTCTTTTAATCGGAAATGATGATTTCGGGACAGACCGAATGAAGATGACTTTCTCCTTTCTTTTAATTTTCCTAGTTTCTTTGGCCGTGCGCAGATTAGCACACCATCTCAAAAGCAACTGACGAGGAAGCTTGGTTGTTTCCGAAAGCGCTATTGCTAGCCGGAAAATTGATAATAATATTATTTCCTCAAATTTATTTTTGCGGTTTTTTGACGAAAGTGTGGATGTCAATTTGCGATGTGTCGCTATGTTTCGCAAACTTCTATCGTTTTGTATATTTCCGAGTATCGCCAGCTCAGATGTCGTTGTTCCACCAGTCGTGTTCTGGGTTTGGTAGGGCTTTTAGCCCTCATTTAACTTTGATGCAGAGACCAGTTTCACCACTATTGACTACAGGAGTGGATTTATTAAGCACTCTAAAATATATGGTGAAACGGGCCCCTGACTACGCCGAATCTCAGTGTCGAATCATTCGACATGTCTTTTTACAGTGTTAATCCATTAATCTTAACAATAAACATTTCAAAAATAAAAACAAAATAAAAGGATATTTTAAAGTTTAACCGATTGTTTAGCAAAACAATTTTTAGTCTAAATTGTTTTGTTAAACAATCTGTACGGCGGTCCCGCACGGCAAAAAAGAGTTCCTGTCGGGAAATCGATTACACGTTACTGCCATACACATCGTTGCCCCTACACAGTCATTGACGAAATTCTCACAGATCTACTTGACTTTATACAATAACTCAGTTGGCACACTGCTCGCAGAAACATCCAAAATTGAGGCTACATTCACAATTAACTAAACACGAATTAAAACTATAACTTCCGGTTCATCATTGTCAGTAAAGGTCACACCAAAGTCTTGTCTCTGGTCCAACGTCGAGTTTAATCTGGTGTCCTGTAGGAGAAAGAGATGCGGCAACTTTTGTCGCAATTTTCCCACAAACGTCTTTTTGTGACTTGTTATGAATCACGGAACATGTTCAATAACTGCTGATCTTACAGGGGTTTACGAGGTTAATCACAAAACATAATTTACATGTCTTTTGTCATATCACGAATCAAATTTTATTTCTCGCATGCTCTGCTCAAGAATGGCTGCTACTGGAAGTTACGGTTTGCATATCATCGAGCGGACGTTAAATCAGTTTTTTTCTTCACAGGGTCACGTATTGACTCTTGTAATGTGTGGGGGTGGGAGCGTGACCACTAACTTCCGTATTCGGATTCCTCGTCCTGGTAGTGTTCGATACAGTGAATTCCTTTCTTGAGGAGTGGCGTACCTTTGTCCTTACCTGTTGAATGACGCATAACAAATGATAATTATTAGTAAGTATTTTGAGAAATTTTATTAATAATAGTCCAACATACCTGAATATCAAGTATCACAAAAACCTTTCCAGATCAAATAATAATCCAGCCAAACGCCAAACTAATAATCTGAAGTTATGTTATTATCCAATTTTTATTTAACCGTTTCAAAATTCAAAATTTGAAATGTTAATAAATTAAAAAATTTAAGTTTGTCTATTTCGAGAATGCAGTTTTATTATCGAAAATGAATCAATATTTAAAAAGGGTCTATTAATTTGCGATTACAAAAAAAATAAATCACGCTTACTTAAAACCTTGGCGTTGATGTTTAAGATAATATTCTTTTTACTATCCTCCTCATTGAATAGAAAACATCGCTCGTGCAGGACCTTGTCAGTGGCCACGAAGATTTCCATTTTTATGTCGAGTTTGGATGCTGCACAATAAACAAGACACAATTTAAATTATCATTCGTCCATTACATAAAGTGAAGAATAAAGCCGTATCTAAAATTGAAAATAATTTTTTCAAGGATATAAGATTTAATTTCAATAAATTGTCCAGAAATCATTCTAGGAATTCCAGGTGACTTAAAAATTTAAACAAACAATCTGAAATATATTTAAATTAAATATAGGAATGAGAACTACAGCATTTACACAACAGTGAGCGTTCACACAAATTGTAATAAAAATAGAACATCTATCGACATGAACGAGACAACTTTATACAGAACAACACGTTTTAAAAAAACGAACTCAAGTGTACATATTGTATATACTGAACGATAGGTTGAGTGACCGAACCGTATCAAAAGTTAACAGTAGATTGCCGATAAACTGCTCGGAACACGCGTATATTCAAAAACATCATACACAGAACTGTTAGGAAAGGAGATACGAGTGAGTCCTACTGTGTATACTACTGTGAAAGGAGATACTATACTGTGTATAGGATAGCACGTAGACGCCACGCACTGAGCTCCGTACTAATCTTACCGGACCAGTTAATTTTGGAACATCAGTGAGTATGGCGTCATTAATACTTAACAATTTCTGCCTCCATCCCTCACCTAGCATTCTTCTATCCATGACAAAGGCACCGCAGCACAAGATTTAATGTCTCTAAAGAGTCGTTAAAAAAGTTCAACTCGGCTCATTTGGCTTTTCACTGTTTTCCGTCACGGGCCGTGAAAAGTTCGAGGAAGAGTAGGTCGTGAGCCTCCCACCAAAATTAAAAATAAACTTGTCACGGGTGTATGAAATGTGTGATAACTCCGCGCACCAATAATAAACCAAAGGAGGGCAGCTGGAGCAATCGTTCTTTGAATATTACTCAACATGAGCCAGACTATCCTCTCCAGTGTTAGTCGAAACGCTTCAGTTCAAGTGCACCCACAAATATTGTGTTTACACGGGAATAATACCAACGAACTGCGAAGTTTAACAACATAGGATGATATTTGTAAGAAATACGGCAGATTCACGCCGTTTCGATGACGTTTTACTCCCTCCCTCCCGAGTGTCACGAAATTCATCAGTCTTACAATATGAGGAGTCACTGGTTCAAATGCAGGACGCAACGCCGTCTAGTGACCAACTGATAACACCGGCATTTTGGGTTGTCCCAACGTAAAAGTGCGCTAATATACATTTCTTTTATTTCCTTTCACTGTAGTTGCTGCACTACAGGCGTTTCTGTACCCCTCTTGGTGCTTAGGCACTATGCGAGGGGCACATTTTCACCAGTACCCCGGGATCGAATAATCGACAGCCCGCGCCGGGAATCGAACCCGGGACCGCCGAGCCACAGTCAGTCGCAATACAGACAATATCGTACTCTCGGACTTTTTTATTATTGAACAGAGCTTTTACTCAGCATATTTTGAACACTTTGGTCCCTATTATGTTGCAGAAACGTGAATAAAGATTTTAACAGCTGCCCCCGATTTTCAGAAGCGCGCAACCAGGCAATACATCGGTGTTATCAGTGGTTGCCAAAAGTGAGGGGATTTCTCTCGGCATCATGTTATGCACAGGTTTACAAAGTCGTTTACCGTCTTGTTGTGGCTGAACGGCGACCACTTTGGCGTTCTTATTGCTGGCTCCGTCCAGATAGGGTCTCAGACGCTGATAGGGCCCTTCCAAGGTGAAGTTGACCTCGTAGCGATGAAACAGCTGTAGAAAACCAAGTTGGACTTCAGCGTTGCGATCGCCGCGCCAGGACGGCACGATGCAGGTCTCGTCGCTGGTCGGCACTAACACGGCATCGAATCGTACGTGGCAATCTGAAAGTCGTGTAAAAAAAGTAAAATGGAAACAACAGTTACGTTTAGAATTTGAAGATCAAGAGAAAAAGATACAAGGAGTCGTAGACATACATGTATAGTGGCCACGGCCATTATTTTAATGTTTTTGGAGCACAGTCAGACAATTAAGTAGCAAGACAATCATATTCCTCACAAATGAGTGAGGGTCCTCACAAATCAGTTCTGATGAGGAGCATAACATTTTCGCGTCATCTTGTCTCAAATTGATTTATGTTCACTGTTCTTTCCTGATGACGCTGAATACATAAATAAAGAGAACCCCACCTGTATTAGGTTCTATCCATAATGTATCATGGAAGATAAACAAGCTTTTAACAATTAATTCATTCATTTTGACGTTGGAAATTAATTCACTCCTTGAATACTTTATTATTCTCTAGAAGTGGAGGCGCAAGGTTTGTCCACATGTTTTGAAAATCTTGATCGTAATGTAATGGTAATGGAAGCGTAAGATAAAAGTTCACCATAAGCTAATGAAGGTGCACCCAATTGGATCGAATTGGGGTAACCCGCGCATTAGCCATGATTAGCAATAATTATTATTATTTAATTAACGCATGACGTCCACAAGACAGGAGATCGTCATCCTCGTCCGTCGCCCAGGGTGACTGCTCGGGGGAGAATCACACGTGCGCTCCTCCGTGACTACGTGAAAAGTCCTACTTCGCTCGCCGCAAAATCACACCACAGCTGTCTTTCGGTATTTATCGATTTTTGTTCCAAATATAGCCGACGAAGAAAGATGAATTCCCCGCGGGGTTGCGAGCGCATCTGAGCGGGTAAATCCACACACACGCGCGCGCGCTCGTCAGGAGGAGGAGGAGGGCTGCGATTTGATCAACAACTACGTAATGCGAAGGCGGCACGTCAAAATCTTTTGTTAGGACAACGGCAGACATTTCAATTATTGCATCGGTGCGGTTGTCCCGCCGGTTGAGGGCCAAAGATTGAACAATTCGAATAGTCAAGCGACGTGACCAGAAATGCGTCCGATAAGTCGTGATGTGTGATGGCTGGCTGACATTCCTCCTGAGACAAATGGCTGGTTCGGGGTTTTCTGGGGGCACATTCGAGAATTTGAAATCGAGTGTAGTGACCAATTTGCTATACGATTGTTTATGTTTTCTTCGTGGTGGTGCTCCTGCGTAATTTGGGAGCACATGCTGTCGCCAGCACCCTGGGATCGCATAAACCAGAGTTGACCAGAGTCGAGAATCGAACCCTGGATCGTCGCATCGCATCCGTTCCAACCAATTTGGTTTCGACATCAAATACAATTTATCAATTTTAAAGAAAAAAATACCATTTGTGCACATACTTAAGCGGCTAATGATCGCGTGCACAAACTGTAAGTATAATGGATCTGTAAGTCGGCTATTTATAGAAAGGTCCAATGGACCGAAGCCCTAAAAGCGCTAACGAGCAGCAAATTTGCGTGCAGCGAAAGTGACGTGTCCTAAATTTGGCATGTAAGTCGCTATCTGGAACTTTGAAGTAGCAAATCCAAGATGGTGGTCTGATTTCCCATTTCTAACTGTGGATTAGAAATTACAAGTTAAATAAGTTTCCCTGAGTTTGTAGGCAAGGAAATTAATTACATTGTACGATTTTTTAATCCTCCATTTACAATAGTAAACCATATGTTTTTTAGATCGCTATTGGTAATCAAAAACAGAATTGAAGGATGATAAGACTACGTTTTCGGCTAGACTATAGGAGCTTATAGCCAAAATATTACTTCATAACCTTTATTTTCAATTACTGCCATTGGATAATGAATATTTAAAGATTTTAACCATGCTAGGATGGCATTGCATTACAAATAAACAAGTTTTCCACGTATCCACGCGCAAGTTAGTTGGTCCAAAAAATCTACTGGATTGAACTTAAGCTTCTGAAATTTAGTCTTCTAGTCCTTATATTTCTTTCCCCCATACAAGCAACACAAATTACCGGCCATGCGTCCTGAGCATTCGCCTCCATTGAATGCATAATTTATTTTCTAAACGAACTTGCTTTCGGAAACACAGAAAGCATTTTTACTTCGTGGGCATTCGAGTGAAACAGTCTAACCTTTGACGGCTACCGCAGTTGGAAAATTCAAATGGCTGCCGCTCTTACTGTATTTTATTTTGTTTATTTCGCTCGAAGACAAATAAATACTCGTTATCGTAGAAATTGACGCACGGAGTGCGCTACATAGCTCTGGGAAAAACGGCAGACATTTCATTTTGTAAAATTTACTTCCAATGTATTTCAAATTGAATCTAAAAATATATGTGACACACTCAATGACATCCAAAATTTTGTATTGCGCAAGTTACAATTCAGTGACCATTTACGCGATTGAACACTTCACGCTTTGCGCCATGACATCGTCTCATCTATTTGTAGGTCTAACACGAGCTTTCCACTGTAAAAGTAGTTTATGATATGCCAATATAAAGTAAACACAAATTAATTTACCTTATAAAATGACTCCATAATTAGGCTTTACTGATAAAGCGATCATTTAAACTATCAACACATGGATTTTTAAAATTGCTTGGGGAAAAATAGCTCAAGCCATTGTCATATTTTACTCTTAAGGTGGCATCGATTTTGCACAGTTGCGATTGCGAAATACAATCCCAAAAGAATTCAACAATTTGCGCCAGGCACCGAAATATTGATAATGACGGAAACAACAAGATTGGTTGATTTCTTAAAACGGGAGCACGTCCCGTATCCGACAATTGATCTGGGTGACTTTTGAGTCCGCCGCCACCACCTTTCCTGCTCATGTAGCTCAGCACCTTTTCACCCAACAAGCCCGGAAAAATAAAATTGTCGGTTCCAAATACAGAAACTCGTTTAATTTATTCTTGTCGAGTGCGACACAAGGACGAGCCCAATCAAGATAGTCGCATTTTATTGGGTTTTACCCCTCCCCCCAATTGCGCGCCGGGTGGGGAAGGGAGAAAGAGGGCGATGAATATCGCTGCTTCAGTTCCGCCTCAAGTGGTATAGTACACATTGAACTACACGGCATTGGCTACAACTACCTACCTATATTGGATGGGCACAACGACATGAAACGACTAGAATCAGTCTCCAGGAAGATAATATTCTGGAAACTGTATAGCGTGCTGATCACTGGCGAACTCAAATGTTAATGAAAGTGGCTTCCATGCGCTACACCTTACATCTCGTTGGTCGTGAGAACGCCATTTTCTGCACCATTCGCGGGCCAATATTATAGGGCAATCTGTAAACGTAGCATTACCGTGCAAAAATGACGGGACTGCCAATTAGCGCTGCGCTTTAAGCGTATCCCTCCTGAGACCCAAGTCTAAGCTGACCTTTGGCATTTATTGATAAGAGATGAGCTCCCAAAGTGAAAAAAAATCTGAAAAAAAATTACTTTCGAGTAGCAACAGTTGACAGATCCAGCTAATCGGCTTACAGCGCCCCCAACGCTGCATTGTGCGTGACATAAGACTACCATATGAACCCTTGTTTCCAAATGCACACGGGGTCTCCTCAATATATCAATGTACCATAATTGATGTACGCAATGAACGATCGTACAATGGCAGATTACAATAAACTGATACGCTCCCAAATTTATAGAGTGGATTCAAATAGACAATAGGTCGACATCAAAGGATTCAACCCGACGACCCTCAGGTCCGTAGATATTGAAGCTTCTATCTACTACCAGTTGGTTGGACCAGTTGATGAAAAGGATTATGTAAACATTGTTACACATTTCGCGTATATACAGTCTGTAGTCATCAGAGCTATCTCATCACATGCTCCTATGTCAACACGAATCTCTGCACCAGACATTAGCACAGGGTCAATAGTAGGAACTTTTTCTTATTACGCAAAATATATATTTGCGCAGGGAACACTGGGCACCTAATATTATCACTAGATGAAGTTTCTAATGTCGCCTAATGCCTAAAGTTTTTTTTTGGTAATTTTGGAATTTCATTTCACTTTCTACCAGAATGTTTTCCTCCACGAGTTTCAGCCGATGCTTATCGTTACTTTCCACATTATGTTACTCTCAATATTCAAGGCACGAGCAAGACTATCTAAAGAATAATGAAAGGGGTTTAAAGTCAGTGTGGTGTAAGTCGTTTTATCTTCAATTTCGAAAAGGAGGTTTTTATTAGAAGTGCTGGAATAAATTCAAAAGTGATATGAACAAATTACAAAAAATGCTTAAAACATTAATGTATTTTTTAAAAATAAACACGAAAAGATTTTCGCGAAAGGAAAAGTTTTATTATTTAATTGGTGATTATAATTCACGCCAACTCTTTTGGAGTTACTCTATATTTGTTAAGATCCATCTGCGTTTCCGCCGCCCTAAAACCCCCTAGGGTGCCATTTGGCAATTTTTTATAGACTACTAGGCTTGATACAGTTTCTGAAATTTCACGATTTCAATAAATGTTGCCATACATGAACATTATTGCGAATTGTGTGTCTGATACTCGATTAAGAAATAGGAAAAGAAAGAATAGATAAAGGTTCAATACGTTACCGAAACTAACTTAATGCTTTGTAATTTATCTACTGACAATGAAATCTTTTGCTTCAAACTTATAGAGAAAAGATGATCACAACACTCTAGTTGTTAGCAAGCCTTTTATCTATGCAACTTCTGCCCCGCTCTGTCGGCGTAGTACAAAAGATTTGGTTTCCGTGCCATTTTCTTTCGAGAGTTCACAATGCCAAGATCGCAATTTTGCACTTTGCTCGAAAATTGAAAAAATCGTCATGCGCCAGCCACTCTTACTTTCACCCCTAAATTAGAAATGAAAATTGCCTCATAAAAAAGCTATAGAAGCATAGCCCTGCTATGCTGCATATATTTAAGTATAACTTCGTGTGGGTGGTGCGATTAACCTGTGGAATGCGGTTCAAACCACCTGTAATTTTCTAGTAATAATGAATCTAAACTTGACCCCAGCCATATACTCGTGTATTAGCAGTAGTCAACCGATTTGTCCATCAAAAACACATGGTGCGTCGCCTCATATTGATCAGAAGATCAGAAGATGGCGCTGGTTACTTTACGTTTCGTGTCAATCAATTCCCCAAGTTACTCCTTCTAGTCCGGAAAAAATGTAGTTCTACGTCAAAATGCAACAATTTTGGTTCAAATTTGTCAAAAGAAGAACTGAAAAACAATGACATAAAGTAAATGACGGATACAAACGTACCTGGAATAGAAACTTAAACTTAATGCGCGCCAGACATGATAATCAAAATTATGATAAAACAACAAGGTAACTCGTTGGCCGATCACCCCTTCCCCAGACCCCCTTCCCCCTCCCACCCACACAAGGGCATGACCGTTCTATTGCCGACGCCATAAAAGTGAGCCACATTTCGCCAACGCGCGCGCGCACGCGCCCCCATCACAGTGCCAACTACCTCGTTCTTCAACGGCGGCACGTTTAATGGCACGTGTACGCGCGTGCAGGGCACGAGCGCCTGGCTCGTTTTTATCACGTGCTACGACGGCGCTCGCATCCCGACGCTATAATAAAACATATCATATGCCCGAATATAGGCCGCCCTGTGCAAACGTTTACAACTGCGCTCCACCCACTCGCCACCACCCGACGGACAAAGTAATGTTCCAAGCCATAGATCCTCTTTCACAAATGATTACCGTTCCTAAGGTCGCGTCACATGGTTGAAAAGCATTGAGTAACTTTAGAAAAATCGATCTATTATTTGGCTGAATGTCAGTCGATGAGAAATAGAGCGAAACTAAGAAGGTTTCGCTCTTCGATTGATTCTGGTTGGAAAAATTCTTAAGACCGGTCTCGTGGTCGACGAAAGTCGCGCAACTTTCGAAAAACTGTTTATTTGTTTGACTGAATGCCAGACGGACGAGTTGCAGCAACAATGATGCGATATCAAGTTTAGGAAACCTAAATTGAAATAATTTCCATCTGAACGGACTTTCCTTTCCGTGCGCGTTCACTGAATGACGTCACTAACAAATTTATTTTGAACGAAATTTTGAATGTTCCCCCTGGACTCGTTGTCAATTTCCTGCGCCGCGGTTCAACTCCTGAATAAGGAATGGACAAAGTCATGGTGGCGACTTGCATGAGCGAGTGTGTTTCTCTAGAGTTGCAAAAATTCAAATGCGGGAGTGCAAATCGGAGCAGCATTTGCCTTAAAAAGGAGCAAGGCATTGACGACAATTGGAGTGCGATGTGCGAATACTCACAAAGCTCCAGATCGTACACCGAATGCCGAACCTTTATGAATTGTCAAATCTTTTAGTCAGTTCGCATTGTGTTGCTCCTCGGAGCCGTGGGGTGGGGGTCTATTAGACAGCACGATGGACCAATACGCCCGTGATCTCGGGTTCAATTCCCGACCGAGACCTCCTAAAATTAAAGAGCGAGAGAGAGATACCTGCGCGCGTCTTCCTTCCGAATGAAAATAAAGCTGCGGAATCCGTGACTTACGAGGTCAGGTACACACGTTAAGGATATAGGTATCAAGTCTAGGCTAGGCAAAGGTGCGCTTGCGGATATGGATTGTGCGCCCGGACGCAGACGCTCGCTCACGCGCAATAACCGCGTTACCGGCGTTAGGCGCCTACGCAAAGCCTAGATAGAGTAGACAGCGCATGACGTGTTGCATAGTAATCTGTCCCAGTGTACACGTATATACCTAGTACGGAGGAGGAGGAGGAGGGGGGCTGTCTGTGTACGACCATGCTGATGACAGTGGGGTGTGGTGCTGAAGTGGAGTTGTTGGATGGGCGAATGGAACCCCGGGAGCATCTCCGAGTGACCTCGGCCCGGCGTCGGTTCATATTCGACTGATCATATAGAGGGCGCACGCTTGACCGACATCGATCATAGCGGTCGGTTGATTTTAATGACAACAACTTTATGAAGTGACCGTTCACTTGGCCAGGACAACCAGCTTCCCGGCGGGGGGCTGGGGGAGCACAAACTGGACCTCTGATAGATTGATTTGTGAGTATCTTTACTTCTATCTTTTTTATTATTGATATAATATTTTGTATATATATTGCAAATGAGCGCTTGGAATGAAATGAGTGTTTCAAATTGATTACTATTTTTACTTTTATTTATAACTAATAGTTTTAGGCAGAATTGCTGATTAATGTATTTACTAGATCGGCTTTAAAAACGAATAATTTGTTTTGATCGAATTTTCGATCTACCTTTTAAATTGAATATGGAAATATAAATGAAATAAAAAGATATACACTGTATATGTTGCAGTGCGTTTGTAGGCGAATTTGATTACATGGGTTGAATATTAAGTAACTCTAAAATGATCTCCGTGAACTGTTTCTCTTTGAGCTTATATAAGCCCACATAGTCACAGTTTCAAAATGTCTCGATTTTTATGAAGTCTTATTGCAGCTTCAATTTAGCGCATAAAATATTTTTTATTGACATGAACGTTTCCAAAATTGCAATACTTGTCATGAATATAATATTTGTCCTAAAATTGACGTCGACGTCGAAATAGAAACTTTAGAAATGTCACGTCTTTCACGAGACTATGCACGAATGAATCTTCAAGATTCTACAGCTAACCGTGTGTCTCACCGTGACTCGTGTCACATCACGAAATCCTAAAATAATGATCTCCCTTTTGTCATCTTTACCGAGTTGCAGCCCGAAATACAGTACTTGAGCTTCGAGAGTGCTTACAGTCTTTTATACGTGTTCCTGTTAAGTAAGGAGTGTGAATGGTGACTATCGGAAACGACACCAATTCCTTTTCAAGAAAGACCAGATTGTCGATAAGCCAGACATTCGTCTCAAATTGCAACTCGGTACAGGAGAAGAAGATCTCCAATCACACGTCAAGCCCCAAATAGTCACCTGATAAAAAATTCAATTGGAACCCTGAATAAAAAATGGTTCGAGCGTTGGACAGACTTACCTTTGAGACTCTGGCTTCGCGAGCGCCGTCTTGCGGCATTGAGGTCCTCGGTGGAAGCGCCAAGATCAGATTCCAGCAGAGCGGTGGCCATGGAGGAGGAGGAAGCCGATCCGCACAGTGCCGGACTCGGATCCATCTGTTTCCCGGCAGCGGCCAACGGTCGATCCATTTTTGTGACTGGTGCCACCTGGTGGCGAGCTCAGTGACGTCTCATTCGATTCGCGAAGCAGAATGCGAATGAATGACGCTGCTGATTGGTCGATCGGGTGGGGCGGCTCGCGCGCTTACTGCTCCCGCGAGGAGTTCGCACGCTGGAAGAAATAATATAAAAATGGGGATAGAAATTACTTTATTATAGACGATTTGTTTCGCACTTGCGGGACTCGTTTGAGGATCCGAAGTCGGATTGACGCACGCCCAGGTTTGTGGTGTCATTGACCCGGGTGGGGGCTTATGTGATGTTTCGACGAATGGTTATTCGAGTTCGCGCAAATGACAATACCGAATTACATAAATAACGATTGAAAATGAAACAAAATTAATGGAATTTTCGAAATGCATGTAATTATAACGATAATCGTAATGACGTTTAACGTTTAGCAATTCAAACAACAGTACGTACAACACTATGCACATTCATGAGGGGTTTTAGTTAGGACGTCTGGATGATATATATATATATATATTAAATGATGAATTCGGGACAGGCCGAATGAAGGAGACGAACCGAGTGGCGAGCTCGCTTTTATAATAATATTTTACTATTATTTTAATTAGAACTGGTAATTGCGAAAAATATAGTTTCGTGCAGACCGGTTCAGACATGTTCAATTATCGTGCAATTATCAATTATCTATGCACATGAAGAAGTACTCGCTCAATTAACGTTTCTCGGCATTTATAAATCTCGAATCTGCAATGCATATAAATTATTACATAACAATTTCAATTGATCATTCAACAGTTGAAAATTTGTAAAAAAAAAAAAAGAGATGATGAAACAGATATGCAATTATACAAAAACATCCATACAAAATCCTACAGAGTGGATCTAAGTCACGGCCAAGGCAAGACAAACCCAGTCTTATCTTCAAGGGAACTCAGAGGAACGGCCAATAAGAAGGTGTCAAACTGAAGTTGACACAAAGATAACAAATGTAGGGTGACAATTTTTCTTTCATTTTCAAGATACGTCATTTGTTATTTATTTTCTCGCGCATCATCCAATGGAAGAATACCACTTGTATGATCACAGAAATGTCGAAACTTTATCAACTTTGCACTATCAAATTTTTGTTAACAATTGGCAAAAACATAGCACTAGACAGGTACACACTTTTGCCAAATCGCTACTGGAACGCTCCACCAAACGACGAAAATAGAAAACCAAATGTATAATATAACGTACTGTATAGCATAAATTGCTCTAATGCAAATTACAAATGTCCTATCTATTGTACATAATGGAAACGCAACCCCTGCAGCGCTACAAATACATGTATGAGCACAATGTAACTTCATAAACGGTTCGACGACTTTCATCGTACCAGATTTAGCGAGTTTCGTTCAGACATGACATAGCTGGAAAACGTGCAACGTCAACGAAATTTAAGTTCCACAAGTGTTTTGCTGTGTTTGCACAGAACTAGCTGAGTCTAGCTCGATAGTTCAGCACTGTCAAGAACGGCGCATGATGGGTGTACTACAGTTGTAATGGAAATGCGGGTGGTGGCGCCATGCGCGTAGCTCCTTGCTAATGCTAATGTGAACGCTTTCAGTGTTTTCAGCGGATTGTGAGGTCAGACTTGATAAACACTTGGGTGTGTATAACGCTTTTCCACTAGGTCGTTTAGACTGGTCCGAACAGTGCCAAAGAAGGGGAGCTATTAAGATACGTAAACTGCGGGTTCATTTTAAGGCACGTATCTATATGAACAAACTATCAACGGTACAATTAAAAAAAAAACCATAAGCGTTCTCAGTGCTTCTAATGGTGAATTGGAATAGGCCAGAATAAATTATAGTCACCTGCAAAAAGACGATATCTGCGCCACCTCGTGACCGCCACAATTCAAAGCATCTCCATCTCAGATTATCGAGACATGCTAGTGTCGTGGGTTTGGTTTGAGTGGCAAAATATAAAAACGTAATTGAATCGTTACATAGGTTGAAACAGTAGACATTCACCTTAATGGAGCACCTGTTTGTGACAAAATAAACGAGGCGGGCTCGCTCGTAGACAGATCAGATCGTGGACATTTAGAGATGCTATTTTTTAGAAACTTAATCCTCCGTAATCCCCGTGAACACTGAAACCTATCTCAAACACTGAATGTTTTAAAACGTTGTTCGCCTTAAAATTGCCCATGAAATTGTAAAAGAAAATGTGCTTTAACGCACATTTCAGGCCAGGTAATTCTCGTAAAATAAACGAGACATGACATTTGTTTGTTCAAACATTCCGAAAATATATGGTGTAGCGAGGACTAATTATCTTGCGGAGTATATCACTTTTAATTTTCTATGAATCATACCGTTCTCTGTACTTAAGTAGCTTTTCCAGACCAATGCTTATACGACGCAATATTATGCAAAAACCTTTATATTTCGGGTAAGCAGCACAAAAATAATTTTCCACATAAAAAAGTTACCTAAGTTAAGAGAGTTACATAAAGTTTCTAGTTCGTGTAGTTTCTAGGTACCAATGCGACTTAAGGTTAAAATGAACGGAAACTCTTGTGATACAGGATTATCATTTCATCTGTGACTGTTTATAGGAATTAACTCTCGAGCAGGGGATTAGTCCGCCACTAAGTAACGCCACACCCATGACACAATCCAAATATCGAATTTATTGTTCGGCGCCCAATGTCGACGTGAACCGACTACGCATTTAGAGAAATACCATTCTTAAATATCTCATTGTAGGTAGCCTACACACGTGCTGCCAGCTCGTAAATGAGCTGATAATATTCCAAACAAACATTTTTTCTGCTCACCAATGGGCGTGTTATGTAAGTAAACTGGTCGAAAGATCACACCCCTCGATGTCAGGTATTTCAGGGTCGGGGTTTGGTAAGTATTTGAAAGCTGGATATTTCTGCTTCAACATCTTTGTGTTTTATAAATGTGAAATTAAATTTATATATGCTCACATCGACCTGGGTGTAACCTTGCCACACCAATCAAATAATTACAATTTGCTGAACACAATTATAATTTTTTTTAGAAATTAATGTGTAAAAGTTAAATAATACAGCAGAAGAGAGCTTATGGAATTTAAGTTACTACAGATAAACAGAGTATATACTGCGCATTGGACACTTGTATTCATTAAACATACATGCACATTGTATTTAATGTATATTTGTAAAATAATTAAAAAGCCATATGTATTACAGTTTAATAAGACCTGGTTAATGCGAAATCATTTTTTTCTGTTTTAAAGATTACAATTTCCATATAAAAAGAAGCCCAGATGAGATATATTTAGTTGTAGATAGGTAATGAAATTTCTGAAATGTACATCGTCAAAAGCATTTCATGAACGAATACAATTTATTTTTATTTCTATTTCTGAAATGCCCACAGCTTTAATTGAATAGAAAATGCCAAGAACGCTTATTGACTTTAAAAGTTAATGTTTGGCCTCAACAGATTTAAACTTCTAATAAACAACCAACCCGACGTGCATATTTCAAGCGCACCTCTTACAAAGACAACAAAACCGGTCTTTAATTGAATTTCGTTGACTCGGCAGTGGCAATGACGTCACCAGCTTACCCGAAGAGTTTACAATTGTTGGTCCTCGGGGAGTGGGAGTGACTGGGTGACGGCGGGTGATTTGTAGTGGGGTGTGGTGGTATCGGGAACGGTTGGGAATGTATTGCCTGTGGTTTCTGCCGAATCGTCGAGTTGCCTTGTCAATTCGCGAC
This sequence comes from Mycogona germanica, assembly GCA_034698785.1. Taxonomy (NCBI): domain Eukaryota; kingdom Metazoa; phylum Arthropoda; class Diplopoda; order Chordeumatida; family Chordeumatidae; genus Mycogona; species Mycogona germanica. The sequence continues at coordinate 38,470 of JAQGBY010000109.1, forward strand.
AGCCTGGCCTTTTGTCAGTGTGACGATTAAGCCAAACTCGAGAAATCGATTTTGGATTTTTCCACGGTCGCACCCGTCGTAGACTTCCAGCTTTCTCACATGGCTTTTATATATGCACTGGGTACGCGCCCGCCGTTCTTATGTAAAGTGTCGGATGTTTCGAATAACTATAGACTGGGATGGATGGAGTTTCCCAAAAGAAAATAACTGGAGGACCTCTAAAAGTATGTCTGCGAAACGCATGATGGATTCGCACCATTCCTGCGGCTCTAAGATGTTCTATTCAATAACTACCGGAAAATGACGTTACCGTCTGCGGAAGTTCAAGTAGCGGTCCTAAGATGACATATTTCAAATAATTCGCATATAGTGAAAGAAGATTTGCAGATAAAATTTCAAAGATAAGTTCTTCCGGTTGCTAAATTAATGTGGCTGAGTTTTTCCAAGAGAATTTAAGAATATATTGTTGAACCCGAAATATATGTACTTGAGACACGTGTGAGTGTGTGACACAGTCTGCAAACTTTAGAAGTTCTTTACTTAAAACATAGCGAACATCAATAATTTTTTTTGTTTGTTTATTTATTGGTATCAACAAATAAATTGAGAACGGGGGGGAAATGGTATATTAGGTGTTTTTTAAATGGGATAATTTGGTCGAAGCATTATTTGACAAGTCGAGATAGAGAAATTAAAATGAGAGTAAATCTCGTCTCAATGGTATGTCAAGGCTATTGAGAATCTGTAATTTGTTTAATTACAATTACAGTTGAATTATAATTATGATTATGTTTTATTATACTCGAAAAGAAAAAGTACCATAGCTACGATTTTCACTGCGAGTATTCCATTTCAATTTATGAGGAATAATCGAAACGAATATATTCCATTAATGAATTAAAATTCATTGATTTAAATCATCATAGTAGATGTAAATTGTATTGGAATTGAATTATAATTCGAAATTAATTTGATTGCAATAAATTTGAAACTAAAATGAATTCACATGTCTAAACATTGCACCGTTAAGAGGCAACTTTATAGTTCGACTGACTGTGGGTCGGCGGTCCCGGGTTCGATTCCCGGCGCGGGCTATCGAAAAATTTCGATCCCAGGGTACTGGAGGTGCCCCTCGCATAGTGCCTAAGTTCATTAAAAACAATGTCACAATTTTGAATGCGATGACAATAACATAAATATAAATAATAATAAACACAGTGTTCATGAGCAGCCCAAACAAAAAATAATTACCCATACACAATCTCCGTATTTGCTTAGACGATTACCATGTCCTCGCAGATAAAACTATTTGAAAAAAAATGAAAAATGCATAACTAGTTGTCATGCCATCTGTTGCCCAGACCTGGTTCGGCTGATTACTCGAGAGACTGTTGTCGAATTAGCCATAACCCCTGGCGACAAGTGACGCTTCCCTCGGTGGTATACGGATTGCCATTTCGGAATGCATTCGTATTCAAAATAAAATCTTGGTCGAATGGAGTGCGCATATTCATTATACATGTTTTGACAAGGTGAACCTGAAACTAAGGACCCCTTTTATTATTTTTAATAAATCAGCCAAAAATAGTCCGATTAGTATGAAATTTAGGGATAATTAAGAAAACAGTATCCTCTTTCAAGTCTACTGTTTTCTTAATTCAAGTTAATGTTGCGCCTTGCCTGTGGCGCTTGACGATTGCCGATTACTTATGCAATTCGCAACTGTATAGCGCGTGTGGTCAACTCTGCTGCAAAAATGCAGTTTACCAAAGATAAAAATGCGACATAACAACAAATTATGAAGCCAAATGTCTTCTTAACGAGTTTCCGAACAAGGATCCGGAAAAGGATCGGACCGATGGTCGATGAAAACTGTGGTCGTTCAGAAGTATCACGAAGGTAGACAGTCTCGATTTGGTTTATCTTTCGCTAAAGATTCTTTAAAGTCGCCTAAAAGCCATCTTTTGTTTAGAAACTCGTTAAGAAGTCATTTGACATCATAATTGTTATGTCGACGGCATCACATTTTGAACGGCATTTTTTACAGCAGAGTTGAGCAATCGCGCTACAAAGTAACGTATTACAGCGGTAATCGGCAATTGACAAACGCCACCGTCATGGCGCAACTTTAATAGTGAGACATTTTTAAATTAAAATGTGAGTCACTGAATTCGAAAGGGGGATACATTTGTCTTTATTATGCTCAAGTTTCAGAATAATCTGACTATTTTTGGCAGACTTATTAAAATTAATAAAAGGGGTCCATATTTTTAGGTTCACTCTGTATGTACATCGTTTGATTAATTATTAAATTTTCATTAGGATTTGCAAACGACACAATTGAATAATTCATATTTTGAGAGAGGGTTCATTTTGATAGAATCATGAATTACATCTAGTGTGTTTGTGACGGACTTTAGACGACGAGCATACCTGTATTCATTTACATGAATATTTCAGGCTGATATTTATTTGGCTGCAGTAGTATAATATGAACTATGCTTATAAATGTAAAACACATTAATAAAATCCAAGTTTAACCAATTGGGAATTACAAGTATAACAAGCAAGAGAAAAATAACAAAATTGTAAATTACATCATAAACAATTTGTAAACGAATGCCAACAAATGCAGCATCTTCAAAAATTAGACTTGTCTGCACTGTGAAGCAAATGCTGCCCAACATGAAGCGACAATCACTGGTTGCTTAGCTGTTATGCAGGAAAGCCAGACAAAAATATGAGTTGGCTTATGATGTATAAGTGTGTGTGTGTTTCAGATACATATGAGGGGATAGGGGGGTCGCGTCGTCAGTCAAAATGGTTTGAAGAGTTTTAACGACAGGTCCATATAGATGCGTAATTATTTTGTTAAGAGCCCGCCAAGTATTTTACGACCTGTGTTATTATTAAGCGATGTTTTTCATTTCGAGGCTGATCAATTTGGTTCTCCACTGGAGGCAGAAAAGGGGATGGGGAAAAGAAGATGAACCCTGAGCATACCATCCACAGCATCTTTTACGAGCATGTAGGGGGGAGAAACCGATGGTAGGGTGGAAGAGGGAAATGCAGGAGAAATAAGATTGTGGGGGCGGTGAACCTCAAGAATGAAAGCCGATATGCCACTTTAGCGCAGTGTAATGCAGTAAGGCCAATGCAACGAATACTTCGTGTCAAATCAAACAGAAGCCACGTTCACGCATCGATGCAAAAATAAATTTGAGGAAATTGGGAAAAGGAGAGAGTAATATAAAGCGGGAGAGGCTTTTTAGTTTTTGCCGCAGAATCTTCTCCAGAACAATGCAATATAAACGGTGGACAAAATACTCACAGCAACGGACGTTGTTGACCTGTCGCGACTAAAACATTTCCCCAAATGCGGTTTCGGTCACCGAATGTAGTCTGTATGTAAAAATAGTGGTGGATTCTGATCGTGCACGAGGGATTCCAGTAACTGGTTACTTGTTCCAGTAAAAGAGGACGACGAAGGAACGGTGTGGGAACAGAATTCCAGGGCCGTCCACCGCTCACGTGTATGATATTGGCACTGGAGCAGCTGCTGAGTGCTAAAATAATTTTTATCATCGACTGGATTCGTCAGGAGAAAAGTCCAAAGAGTGGAAATCTTTATAGGCAGCAGCGACACCAAGCAGCGCTGAAGTAAACTAAATGCCTTCTAGCGGCGTTGAAGCGAACTACGATGTAAATGTCTTTGATCTTTACCGCCAACTCCCCAACAGAGCGCGCAAATTTGAACGCTGTTTCGCGATAACAGAGCTCAAATCGTTATCGTCAACAAAACTGAGCAAAACGTTTATTTCTGTCGTTTGTCAGCAGATAAATATGTTTGATAAACCAATGGAAACAAATCTTAAATTTTCAGTGTTTCGATGTGCCGGAGAAACGCTCACCAGTAACGGAGATTTTTGAAAACTATGATTTCTGATACCTGTTTAGAAACTGATACTCAGTTTTATTTGTCAACTGTCATTCTTAAAATAAAATGACCGCACTTAGCTTCGGGAAATTGTAGCAGTTTCGGATAAAATAACAGATAAGACTTAAAAAATAGTTGTGAAGTTGTGCCCGGAACAGCGCCGGACGAGAAAAGACGAACAAAAGTTGGCAATAGATAATAGTAAAATTTAAAAATGAATTAACTAAAAACTAGAAAAACGTGGGAACTGGCGATACAACTATGACAATGGCGATTCACAAATTTTATTATTATTATTTATTGGTCTCATCAACTCCTGTTCGTCTTTTTTCGTCCGGCGCTGTCCCGGGCACAACTTCCATTTCATTTTCACATAGTCAAGACGCCCTATTTCTATTATTTAGTTCTTCTAAAGTTCGACCATGCACATGTTTTGTTCATTTTTCCGAAGTTAAGAAATATTATGTTCCTATTGGCATGTGCGACATGAACGGTGGCGCATACTTATTTGTTCGCCTGGCACAGCCAAAGACTAATATCCAGAAACCAAGTGATATGTCCTAAGCTTGGGAAATGTTTATGACTGCAATTTGCATGATACGCAAAAGATTTCGTAGGGGGTGATATGCGGTGGGAAGAAAGAATCGCTCATCCGTTGGCAGTCCGCCCCCTCACCTGCCCACCTCCTTACCCACCCACTCCACAAAAAATGCCATTCGCTGAAAAATGAAGGTCAACTTTTTATATAACCGAGCATTGTCCTACCATCTATCGCTCCTCGATCGTCCCTTTCCAGAGCCCAGATTTTTATGCACAAAAAGTCCCTTTCATACTCGCAAATATGTTAAGAAAAAGGGTAAAGTACAAAGCGGATTATTTCATTGCAAACCAGCGAACAGAAAGTAAACTAATTTATCAAACACAACAAGCAAGTTTTAAACGACGAAACTGACACACTTTTAATTAAATGGTAAAACGTAACTTAAAATTATTTTGTAGCACAATTTTCTTGGCGAGCGGCACACAGTAAAAGAGTAGTTACAAAAATGTTTGATGACTGCAATGAACTTCATGATTTATTTTATTAATCAAATTGTTTCAATAAAAATAAAACAATGCATATTGCCCCAATCTCGCCAACAAAGAGACAGTTGATGAGGGACCACAAAGAATACGAAACAAAAAATATAAAAAGGAACAGGAAAAAAAATCTAAATAAGTAATAAGGAATATATACGAAAAATAGAAACAAGGTGCATTGATGTTCTTTGCTGACCAATTAAGAAAGTAAACAATTATATCTCAATAATTAATAATTGTTGCGTTTTAATCAATAATAGTTAACAAATGTGTGTACATTTTTATTTACACTGTAATTACAACTTTTATACATTTATTCAAAAAATCATGAATTAAAACTAACCAAAACACCTAAAAATCCGGATCACATTTACGAATAAAAGCGGCGTCATTATTAAGGTAATGTGCCGAACTCATGTTTACGGTCGACGAAGGGAAACTACACTGTATGTCTACTTTATGACAAAATACACCCCGGGCAAAAACAAAATATTCTTCGAAAATATTAAGCATTTCAAAATTTTGACAAACACAATTGCCAACGCCATTTGCTTTGTTTCAAATTATTATTCACGACAAATTTAAAAACAAAGAAAGTTCGATGCTCCGTTAGAATCGACAACTATTAACTATGGGCGCTGCGCCAAACCATTGGGTGGCGTTACGCTAGTCATTGTCTCCGCCAATGTCGTTCAGTTCGACAAATCCCTTAACACCAATGGGAGTGCTAGAAACACATAAGTAACAGATAGTTGTTCTATCATCGATCTAGAGTCACAGTAACATACGAACTAATTATGGGACACCTCCAGAAGGACATCCATAGTTAGGTTGTACTGAACACGTGCTTTACGAAATGACGAAAAATCGAATGTCACAGTTTACAGGTAAAATGTGTTCCACGCATACTGTCTCTATTAACTGCCATACACAGACGCCATCAGTGTCAAAAGCGACTAAAATAGTATATATAGTGGATAATAAAGGCAATTTAGTACCTGTACAAATCAGTTGCGCTCAGGACAGACGCCCATGTTGTCTCCCAGCAGACCACGGGGCAGACGGCAAAGTCGAGCAGTAGAGCACACAGAAGAAAAAAATCGCTCAACCGTTTCGTAATTTGGGTGGAACGGTGAATCGTAATTAAGGTGTTTTTTCAAACCTTAAGGCGCATATTTTTTGTTGTTGTTGCTGAAAATGGTTTCCCAATATAGTAAACACGTATTGTAAAAATAAAGACGACAGTTGAATTAATCGCCTGATTTGGGCTCTCAAACCGGTTCGAAACCTAATGGCATTTGCTAATAGCGGGACCTGCTGGCCCGAGCCCACCCAACGCATATTGTTATTTGCAATAAATTTTAATTAGTACTGTGTCTGTATTAGCGCCGTGTTCTCTTAGCTCGTCCCGAACGTCCACCATTGTTTCTTTTCGTTCGCGCGTTATAATACTCGTGTCTGTTGGCAAGGTCAGCCACCAGGTAGCGCCCTTGTATCATCTACGGGCAGCATCTACCTCAATATGAATAGGACGGCGGCCATCAAATTTCCGTGAGCTGGTTATATGCCGGTACACGAACATGTGCCTTAAAAGTGTAGGATTAAAAGATTTGATCACGTCTGTCATCAATAATTACAATGAAGAAAATATATTTCTTTTCCAAATGGCATGAATATTTATTTTCAAGCAAGTCATTGAAAATATTGTAAAATCATTAGTAATAAAAACAAAACAAACTCGAACAAAATGCAAAAATAAATGCCAATTTCAATTGAAAGGAATATCGTATAATATAAAATAAGTTGCAAGATAGGCTAGCATATTTTTAAAACTGTGACCAAACACCGAGTGATGCACGAACAACAGTGGCAGAACACAAAAACTTAAGACACAGAAACTCAGGGGGGGGGGACGGCACCTACAAGAAAGGTCACACACACGAAAATCGTCTTTGTCCAAGCTGCGGATTTACTCCCTCCTAAATATTTTAAGTAAAAGCGGCGCCGCCACACTACATATGTATTTCTGTGAGTTTAGTGCGAAAAGGTGAGTTAGGTTAGGTTGGGTTGGGTTAGGTTAGGTGACGATAGGGTTCATTGTGCGGTTTCAGCGGGGAGAAAATCCGCAGCTTCAACAAAGGCGAATTTCTTGTCCGTGACCGTTCTCGTAGGTGAAGCGTGGCAGCGACCCGAAGCTCGCAAGAGGGCGCTTGAGGAAACAAGTAAAACTCATTAGGCAACCTGCCCACGTTGTAAAAAAAAGTACGACCACCACTGCTGTAATGCACAATCTACCTCGTATAAAGAAAATGTTTAAAGCCGACACACACCGATGAGCTACACACACACACACACGCACACACTACGAGTTAGTCCACAAATTCAAACGAACGCGAACAATCGCTGGAGGAGCACGTGGTTGAGTACCCTGCCCCCTTTCCGCACTGTTTATGAACTCTTGCAACGTCTTCGTCTTGAATTCGCAGTCTCGATAGAAAATTGTCCATCCCTCCATAAGTGGCGTTCAAATTAATTAATTAGAGCCAGGCCGTATTCGAGTTTTCCGTCGAAATAAAACCAAGCGAGTCGGAAGTAGGCGTTGCGAATCAAGTCGGCGGATTTCCGTCACAGCTGTCGCACGTGGAACCGGAAGTTCCCTCCCCCACCGTTCCTCCAGATGGGGTCGACCATTCGTCTGATTCTGCTGCGCATTTCGTGGCTGGTCCACTCACGGGAAGGTAGTCGTTCTAGAGCGACATTTGGAGCTGACTTCTGAACTTCGGACATTTGGGCTGTCTAGAATCATTTCGTCACCCGAGAGTTCAGGAATCGGATTTTTATTTTCGGCTGCCAAACAAACTACTGTGAAACGTGAACAATGATTTAATTCTATTTCGAATTTTGGTGATGACTACAATTTTTTGTGTTACGAAAATTAATCAATTTGTCATCGACACTAAACACACTTTCCAGAAATGGACCGAAAATCTTGGAAATGCTGATATCTTGCCGCCGGACGTCTAAAATGATGAATGTGTGAGATATTTATAATTTTATTCGGACAGTATTAATTCCAGTGAAAATAGTAATTATTAATCTATGAAAAAGTTTGTAAATTAAACTTAAATATTTCGTTGTGGATCTATGAACCTAGAGTGCAAATTACTATTGTTCGGACACCAAGTGCGCCTATCCGACCTGATCTTTCGCCACCTGTTCAACTAGCGAGCCGACTTCCTTGACAAACAGAAGATCCAAAATTAACAACAAAAAAGGATTGAATTGCTTTAATACATTGAAGCAAGTAAACAGAAAATCTACATAGGAAAACATTATCGAAAAATTATGAATAAGTTTACTTATACCTGATCAATTTATGATACTGATTGTGAAGTGAACTTAATCGTCCGCGGAGGATCTGTGTGTTCCGTCAAACGTATCACCATGAAGTCTATATTTGCCAGCTTTAATCTGGCACATGGTTCGCTCTATGGCAAGACCTCTGCTTTGACGTAAGTGCTAAACCCAAATTTCATTCAATGTTTTTTAGTTTGTCAATTTTGCTTAGAGCGTGTAATGAATTGTCAAGATAAGTGCAAATGAATCTTATCTATCTGTTTTAACTGGTATCGTTTGTCATGGTACATTTTTTAAATTGTAAATCAATGATCGATCACCTTATAACCTCCCTCACCAGGGGGGGGGGGCGACCTGGTAGTTTTGCCAAAGCCTAAACCTAGGTATGGATTTTTAACGTGTACTGATATCGCGATTTTACGATTTTATCGGTCACGATTTTACTTACATTCTGAATGAATGCGTGCGAAGGAATTTCTTTCTGCCCGAAAATTTCCGAAGGTGTTGGCCGGAATCGAAAACCACGATACGTGGCCAAAGCATGCTAACCATTACGACACTCGACACCTCTTTGTCATTATACGAGATCTAAGAAATTTGTTAGATCATGTGCGTAAACTAAGTTTTTATCTAGAGAAAGACGATTATTGCCATTTGCCAGTTTCAAGTCGAAAATTTGAAAGTGTACAGGAGGAGAAGGAGGGGGGGGACAGTAGCACCAAAATGAAATTAAATATCCTCAGTATAACTATATAAATAATTGCAATAGTAAACAAATAATAAGCTAGAATAACGTGAATCCGGGCGTTTAATCGTAATATTCTTGACTCACCGTTATGCGCTTTGCGTCCCAACCCAGTTTTTCAATGAAGCAGATTTTAGCATAAATTAGCCTCTGAAACCTGAAACCTTTTTCACTACAAAGTTTCTGATGGAATGTGGGGCGAAAATATAGATTGCCATAAGGAATTTTAAGTTCTCACTCATTACATGTGAATTTAATGAGTGATTTCAAACCGCACAATGCTAATCGAAAAACATTTTGTCGAATGCCTTTCCAAAATCCAATGACTTAAGAGTTTATGAATGAAAAAAAATTGAAAATTAGTTGTGAGACAATAAACATCTAGATTTACGATGATTCATGGCTGGTTTGTGCCATATGAATAAACCAACCCCCTCCCCCCGTTTATTTTTACCCTCGTTGCCGAATATTCGATAGCTGTCAAACAATCGTTTCTCAATTTTGTATTTTGTGCCTGCTGTTGTTTTGCCCATAATTAATATCGTTCAGAAAGTGGTCGAATACTTTCCTTTCATTCCAACAACATTTTTGAAATAATTTTGTATTGGGGCCAAAATAATATCTTCAAATATAATTTGTCTTGAATTGAATGAAGTGTGACGTCCTGATCTTCAGCCTAACGAAGTATGGTAAACTATAATTTGAATATGAAAATTTATGAATATTAAAAATAAATGTATAGTTCAGAACAAATGAACGGTATGCTCAAAATTATTTACCGGCAGTGACTTTAAAGTTTTAGAGGCGACTGTATGACCTAATAATGTTTTTATACATAATTTATTGTGAATACGAAACAAATGAAATCTGCGTAAAGTACGTTTTTGAAAATTGAACATGTAAAACGCCTAATATATATTTTTTTAAATCATTCTCATTTTTATAAAATTTGCGCTGTGCATGTATAGTGAATTACAGTTGTACAGAGTATACATATTGTTTTGTTCTTTCCCAAATGATGAATAACGTTTCTACATAGTTAGCACTCTTTGCCAATAGTAGATTCAACTACCCAGCAGCAAATGGGGCGTTTAACTTTGCAAGAGTATTGTCGAAATGCACGCTTGTTTGTGACACTGCAAATGTGATAGATTAGCTGAACGCCACCAGTGTCCTTCAGGATGCAAATCGAAATTTCACCCAAATGTCAGCCAGAAAAAAATGTATTGCACCTTTATTGGAGCGGACGCCTTGGTAGGATTCGCGGCCGTCCATCGAAGGTGAACCTGACCGCAATCTTAATTATCGAGTAGTCTTATTCGAACGCTGAACCTGCGGATCGCCTCCATCCTTCCACCACCCACCCCATCCCCGCTCCACCACGATCGAGGCCTCCACTCAATTAGCGAATCATTGTATAAAAGCTACGTGCTGAGCCCAACTCTGGCGTGTTAACATTCCTCATATATTCACCATAAATCTAAACATTGCACCTATTCATAATGCAACGCCAGTGCTGCCAGATAGTAAAGGTGCAGTAAACAAATATTTATAATATTTCTCAGTCGCTCCCTATATGATAACGTGCCAAACTAAAATAACTGTAATTGGTAAGAAGCAAGCTACCCATTGGGGGTAGGCGTATGTAAAAAAATGTATGCCTGATTCCGCAATTTTAAAGGTTGTTTTGCCATGACGCGCCCACCGGAAACGTCATTCATTGATCTCGACAATGGACAATTGGGGCAACGCTAGATCTGGCACAGGATCGCAACGCCGTCTAGTGAACAACCGATTGAACCTACGTTTTGGGTTAATTTAAATGAGTTCGTTAAAATGTCCTTGTCGCCCTGGTGACCTTCTGAGCTTGCTTGAGAGATTTCAATTGTCATTAAATTTTTGGGAGAGCGGGATTTTCGAGACAGCAGGCTTTATCTTCATATTCAGATCACCTGCCCGAATGCTCTTAAAAGTACAACGCAACCTCTTCAGAAAATTCGAAATCGTTAAGCTCAATTGAGTTTAACAATATAATAGGAAGAAGAACGCCTGGATTATTTTCAATATAAATGGGGGTTGTGCCCGAATGGGAGTTGGCGATAACTGCTGATAAAGTGTGCGGTCAATTCCGAGGTGCTTTAGTTTTATTTTTAAATTTTTCAAATTTATTTTTCATCATCCAAAGGACAGCTGATGATCGCAGTGGTGTTCGTGAAACCGGTACTGTCTACCTTGGCTAATTATAAATATTAATTTTCCAAGGGAGATGTGGATGTGGTAAATTTGTTAGATGTGAATCGTCATCGTCTTGGCTTAGGTGCCAGTTCTCACGGCTTTCTAGTTTAACTTTTTCATTTTAAATAATAGTTTACTATTATATTAGAAGAGTTATCCCCAACTCTTGTTTGTCATTTTCGTCCGGCCTGTCCCGGGCACAACCCCCATTTTAATCTCAACTGCGCTTAATGATTTCGAATGTGCTGAAGAGGTCGCGTTGTACTTTTAAAAGCATTCGGGCACGTGACCTGAACTTGGACGATAAAGCCTGCGATCTCGAAAGACCGCTTTCCAAAATTTCAATGACAATTGATCCAATTGATTCATTTGTTAAAAAAATAATTTCGTGGGCTGACCCAGTAGGGGCGAGCCAGAGGGACAAGTGGACCTGACAATCTGGCAGCGCTGTGGACGTTATCTTCCATCACACCGAGTCGACCTTGAAACGTTCTCGTACAGGTGGAGGTGGCGTCGCCGCGGTTGTTGTTGTTTACATTTGCGGGATTTGTGGTCTCCACACAGAAAAAAAATGCATGGGCGAATACGGATAGCCGATGTTGTATTACAGCCGAACCCGTACGCTGGCCTACCTACGTTGCTCGAGCTAAAATTCATTGGCAGACTAAACTCAAGTCGAGTAATTGGAGGACGAATTCGGTATCTGGGTACACGGGCCGGTACCAACTTAATTATACATTGCGCAATCTTACTAGCGGTTAATAAGAAACGGGACGAGGGCTTGGCACGAATACAGATTGAATATTTTACTTTCATAAAATTACAAAATCGCCTGCCTTTTTTTTCAACCTATGCCCAGTACTGCACGCCCCCACCTGCATGTCTAGCGACCCTACGGCTTTGAGTCTCAAGAATGTGAACGATAATTTATTTTAATTATTTGCACTCGTGTCGGGAAGGTTCTGGGCTGGATGAATAACTAGTTTTATAATTCCTAATTCAGCTCGGACAGGACATTTACAGATTGGGAGCTCGATGTTTGCCTACTGCGCGTAGTCCATTGCACACGTTATAAAGTCAGGAAAAAGGATATCGGTAATTTAAATATTTTCAAATGTTCTAGGGAAGTTATTTTTATGAAAATTTTCATGCGAAATATCGATTGCAGAATGTTATTGCATGTCAAGTCGACTAGACCTAGACAAGGTCAAAATAAGAGTATTTCAAATGTATTTTCTATACGGCTTTAGTCCTTATGGGGTTCTTTAATGTGATAGACCATGCAAATATGTGTAATTGTTGTAGACTTGAAAGTCATCTTTCTCTCGAGTGTAGCTTACATAATGCTTACGTCTAAGTGTCCCATCCGCCTTGTTTTTTCAAGGCAATTTCCTTTCACAAACTAGTCTGGAAACAACAAGAATTGAATTTCTCATTCGGTGATGCAAGGAAGATCATTTTATAAATTTTTCGCCCAATCACCCATGAAGCACGCAACCTGACATTGCAAATAGATAAAATCAGAACCGGTGAGCATTAGATTAAATAATATTCAATTAAATTTAGAACTCTGCAGACACATGGCAGATGAGTCAAGTTTTAATTTAAAATGAGTCCAATTTCAACAAGTGTATATGGAAATATAAATTTTATGAATTTCAACAATAAAAATCATTTCAATTTCAACAATTCCGAAAACTCAAATTATATTTCAATATGTTATATATTTTTAATATTTTAAATAAGTCATATATTCTCCAAATGAAATTCATTGCATCCAATAAAATCGCCTGAGAAAGGTCGACATTTATGGCGTTGAAGATCTTATGTTTTTTTAGTTCCAGTGACACAGTTTCTCCCCCGCACCTTACTGAGTCACAATCCCTGAGACAACCTAACGAATTTTATTCATAACTCCATGGCTGACGAGCCAAAAATGCATTTAGTGTAACCCTGATGGCAGTTGAGTTATAAAGACGCGGAAAGATATGAACAATAAACAGGCCTATTAGTTATCCAAAATGCCGCCTTTGAATGTTGAGGCCCACGTCAGTATCTGATGCGTGTTCCCATACTCCTCCAGTGACCATGCAGCATAACAATTTAACATTTATTCAGTTACATCAAATTCGTTTGATAAGATTGATCGCAAATACGATTCGCTTGATGCTACTGAATTTTTCAATACGCGCAAAAGACAAGATCTTTCAGTTCTGTATACGAGAAAATACAACGTCATACTTTCCAAATTTCACAATTTAAATATCTGATGTCTCCTTAAAATTATAAGCAACATTCCATTACGGTGATTCATTCTGAATTTCTAGTCACCAATGTAGCTAAGAATATTAAGAAAGCGTTTCCTGACAAAAGAGAAAAATACATCCTCAAGACACTTCACATTGACAATGTCTCGCCCGTTATCAAAATGTCTGTCTATGCTCAAATGACCACCAAGGTGGACTTGAGGGTCTGGGGAGAGGCATGTATTTTATAGGTGTTTTTGTGAGCGTGTACGTGAGCATGCGTCTCAATGGCGTGACACTGCTAACCCGGTGCGGCTGATGGGGTCAAAATGTCACGGTAACCGGTCCAGTCTCTCTATTCAGACGTACACAGCGTGGCGCTGCCTAGACTCGCATAAAAATGTGCTTGCCCGTTGGCCTACCAGGGGTCGCTCGTGCTAATGGCCATGTACAGTATATGCGTGTTACATTTTTGTGCCGACCGCTGCTCGATCGTGCTTCTGGCACCAATTAAGCTCCGCTGACCTCCGGATGCGGAACACCACCGACATGCAAGGTTAGAGTGACTGCCTTACCTTGTTAGATTTTTTGTTCTCACCGAGATGTTGTCTTTTGTATTGTATTGTATTCGCTTCTGTCATTATTAACTTGTTTGCGAACTCTGATATCCTTTTTCAAAGTGAGTTCGTTTCTTGTTTAAAAAAGTATTTCGGAAAGTGTGGTCTCTATACAAACAATAAAATCGCACCCATTCATACCAGAAATTTCATAAACATCAGATAGGAGTTTATCTAAAGCTTTATACTCGAGTATACACAGTAGTTTTAAATATTGTCGCAAATATTATCAGTTCGCTACACTCAATTGAGTCTTATCTAAAATCGCCTGCATCAATTGCGTCTATCTTAATTGCATGGTGTTTTTGAATCGAATCGGATATTTGCGTAATTTTTCGACAAACACTTTTGCAGGGGATTCATATTTGTCTTCCATTGGCCAATATGGGTCTTAGAAAAACATGTAATGCAATTTGTTGGGAGAAAATTTTATATTTTCCTTCTACATGAAAATTATTTACCATCTGAATGTCGATTTATTGATTATATATTTTTCACATTATCAAGGCATGATACATGAAGTGAGAAAAACTTGTGGTTAAATTAAATGTTAAATTAAATTTTAAAAAAATTAGTTAAATTAAATGGTTTTCAGGTTCAAGATTTTGGTACTTATCAGATGGCTGAAAGTCATTTCGATACTTGTCGGTGGCGTCTGGTTCTTTAGCATTTCCAAATCTCTTGTGTGGCACACGTAGCTGGCCGTCAAAAGAACTCACGACTCGGTCAAACAATACTGCCGAGAAAACATAAATAATATTTATTTTTATTCGCTCTGCCGCTGGCCTCTGTGAATTAAAAAACTTTTTTTCGTTTTTTCGTTCTCGTTGGCATGAGGTTGGTCGGTCACTAGTGCTTCCTTAAGCGGTGTTACAATGGCCGGAAAAATGAATGGCAGGAGACTGGAACAGAAATGAGACCATTTCCTGAATCTCATATGAAACATATTTGCTGGGTGAATAGATGAAATCGGAACTAAAAATGTAATTGTGAAAACCGTTGATCTAAGGAGGATTGTTCTCGCGTGACTCTTGTCGGTTGAATAGCGGTTCACCGTAGAGCTCTTTATGAAATTTGAATTTTCTCCGATGCAGGAATGCAGCGGCTGTTAGGCTTCAAAAAGTAGAAGGGTATATCGGAGTGCTTATAACTCTGGAATTCCATTTTTAGCGAGTTAAGAGTTAATCGTGTTCATTTGTAATGGCTTTCCTGTCTTCGAAGTTATTTATGCGACGCGTTGATGACTAAAGCGGATTTAGAGAAATAATTTAATGTTGCTTTATGTAAAACTATTGACCTAACGGTCAGGGTTTACGTGAGGAACGAAAGATTTATGATTCATGAGCGCTTAAAATAGTTTTCGCTCGAAATTTCAAATCTCCTCGGCCATTTACTTCATGTTTCGGCGTGTTTCCTTCGAAGTCTGGAAAAATAACATCAACTTTAAATCGCCCTTCGCAAAAATTCAGCCACTCCATTTTGATAACAACCCAAACCAATTGATATCAAATTAAATTTACCCTATGATGAACAAAACAAATTGAAAATGTTGACAAGTCAATTAGTCAAAATCAACTTTTTGCGCCCACATCGAACCTGTATGGCCAGTTGAGCTTGTATTATTAATATTCTTGCGAAGGGTGTGATTCAAAGTTGATGTAACTTTTCCGGACTTCGAAGAAAATTGCACCGAAACAAATATTAATATAGATTTGGGCGTAGCTGCCGAAATTATTAAAATGAAAATCTAATTTCGGAATGTGGCTTTGCCCAGTACAAGGACGACTGCACACTAATAACTCTTTTTAGATTAGTTTTGAGTTCGTATTGTGTTCGTAGGTGAAACATTATTGAAAACTTGGCTTGAAAATATTTGCTAGCACGTAGGCTCATAATGCCTATTGTTTTTATTCGATATATCTATAATTGAGTTATCTCAAGTTTTACCTCCTGCGGGATATATTTGGGTTTCGCTACTTGTCGGGTCTCTTTTGTGTTGCTCCCACAGGCGTGGACATATAATTTGGTAGGCGGGTTTACTATTAGAGAAGTAGGCATGTGTTGAATTTTACAAGGTGGTGCGGAGAAAATGTTATTCGTATTGACGCCCAGCAGCCACAAAGTATTTCTGTACAGGGATATCCAGACTTTATACAAGTTGTTAATTTTATATTCCTGAACTTCCCTTAAGTGTTATTCGATTATATTCGATTATTTAAAAATAAATACAAAAATATCACGAAAACTGGAAAATGCGCAGTCCTCCGATGGTGTTCCTGTGAATGAGTTGATTCATTGATTGACCTATCAATAGGAATTTTGGAATGACTCCATTAAGCAACTCTAGCGCTTCTATAGCGGTGAATTAAAATATGACTGGCTGGGCACCACCCAATTGCCAACCTGACGTCACCTGTCAAATGACTGAATAAACGCCATCTAGTGTTAAAGCGCAGCGGCCACATAAATACATTCGTTAAAGATTGTTTTTTAGGAGCTGTTGAGTTATATTTAAGAAGATTTCCAAAGAAATAAAATATCCGCGACCAACACGAGATAAACACAGCAACTGATGGATTATTGATGAACTATTGATTGATTGATGGATTGATGGACTCTTGATTGAATTGCAACTTTTCTACGGCGTAGTCGACTGTCCACATTAATTTAAAATATATTTTTTTTAAAACACCGTGGACCACTGTATACAGTGTATCGGATTATATATGCAATATTTCGCGATTACATGAAATAATAGTTGAAGTGTGACTACGAATTAAATTAATGAGTATAATCCATCAGTTGCTGTGTTTATCGTGTGTTGGTCGCGGATATTTTATTTCTTTGGAAATCTTTTTACACATAAATACAGTTTGAGTCTGACGAAACGAAAGATCAGTTTTGTCGTGATGGCCAGGCCTGATGAAGCAAGCGTAAATAGCCAATCTCACGTCACAACGTCCAAAAGGTGTTTTCTGAAACTGACATTATTTCAAAATTGGGCCTTCGTTTTCGAACCACTGGGACAAAGCCAGAAAATACAATATCGCACCTTCCATTATGGTGTGGCTACGGAGACGGTATTGTGTTCATGTATGCTAATTAGCGGCAAAAGGTAACCTTGACTATGCATTGACTATTTCTACATGCGAAAGTTGATGTTGGATACATTGGTGGAACAAAAAGGAAACTGCCAAGTCGAGCTTTTGTAGACTACAAAAATGATTTTCGGCGTTGTGCTATCTTGCAAAGAAAAATTTGAAATGAAGAAAAAAAATTCCGGTAGTGTAAAGAAAATTTAAAAAGTCTTTTGGAGAGCTGCGCAATCTATAATTAACCTGACGTGAATGTATCCTCAAAGAAACATTAGTTACTTTATATTCGTTTTTAGCGCGATAAAATAAGTTTCACGATGACTCACGATGGATTGAGATATAGCGACTATAAAATGTGTTTCCTTTAGAATTTGGCGTCAACAACAATAAATGTCGCCGAAAAAAACCGGCATGGATGAATGATAAAAAGACGCTTAATGGATTGAGTTTTAAGTGGGGAACCTTGCCTGAATTATAATGGGATATTGTTATTTAAATTAGTTTGCATTATTTGACAACCTTTTAATAATTTTAATTTTTTATATAATTTTAATTTCGATGCATTATTTTACCTAATTAAAATATTGTGCCTCTCGAATGCAGTTCGCAATTTTTTTAGCAGTAACGTTTAGATGTTGGGGAAATAAATTGTACCAAATGGAAGCCTTTCTTTCTATATGTGTCTAGGTGTTATACGATGTGGTTTACGAGGAAATAGCGAGTTGCAGGTTGAAAGGATTGCCAAATTTAGCAGTTGGCGTCGTGGTGGGATTAACGGATTGATCCGTTCTTACCAAATTCCACGAATTATTATTTTTCTTTAGATTTTGAAGTCTGTGTTTATGAAAAATAAAATATTTAAACTTTTTCTGAGGGCGCGCGCAGTAGAAAAAGAATCGCAGAGGTCTCGGGAGGATATTGAGCCGGATGTATTCGGTTCGATTTCGATGTATTTTTAGCCGGTGATGCCAACATTCATAGATCGTGTTTACATGGCCAAACGGTGGAAAACAACTTCGGCGTGTCTCGCTCTCAACGTGTAAGTGAGGCCAGTCTGCAGGCAAGCGTGAGATGAACGCCGTCGTTTGGTCGCGGTTGACCGCTCAGACCCCGCCGCGCTGACCAATACATCGTGCCGTGCAATTATTGGCCATGCGCACGCACATGATACGGGCAGCATTGCTGTAATTCACTTGTGACGCGCGTTTGTTCGGCGGTCATCCGCCAATTGTGTCAAAATGTCATATCGGACATGTTCAAATGCCTATTTTCTACTGTTTTGACAGACATTGGTCATTTTCGTGTTGTTTGATAGCTTGAGCACCGGATATCTTAAAACTAATATTATGCACATTGATGTTGACTGACACTAACACATTTAAATCAATCGCATAAAAATATTTAAATTGTTTAAATCCAATGATCTTAATTATGTTTACTGCTGAGCGATTACAATCTGTCCCGAATTCACCATTTAATATAGATTACAATCGAATTTAAGAGTGTTAAATATTCTGGAAGCAAGGATACAACAAGTAAACAATAGAGCTGGATTTTAAGAGAATTTAACAATCCCAGTAATAAAAAAATAATTAAAAATGTGTCCATTAAGTTTGTCTGTAATCCAGCATTGTTGTGGATCCATGTACCATACCATAAATACCATATATGTATGTGAAATAGTAAATATTTAGGAAAATGAGTTTGTAAGTAAGGGTTACCAAGTTTGCGAATCACTGTTTCCAAGTGTTAATCTGTTTCTGGCACATTGCACCATCGAATGTCCGGTACCCCCACCTCAGCCAGCGAAAGTCTAAACCACTCTCAATGTGTAATTATAGATATAAATATTATATTATCTCAAAATTGTTTCGGCTACGTATCAAGCGAGAATGTGTGTATCGAAGAAACTGGTAAAAACGTTTGCTCTATTGGCACGTGTTGTTGTTGCTGCTCGTTATTGTTTGTTTGATATTGCATGTCGGACTGGATAAACGTTGTCCACTGTAATTATTGTTGCAAATAATGATAGGCCGTATCAATTTAGATTTGTAATGGCATATCGGACCTCGTGATACAAATAAAATTGGTGCTCCTAGGACACGTACGCACATTACGCAACCAATCCTATTGGACCATGTAGCCAATACGATCATTCTTTAATAACCAATGTGTACTGTGAAACCAACAAATTGTTATTGTCATCGCTACTGTACTAAAATTGGATTGGATTTAAACAATTTAAGTATTTTTAATGTGATTGATTTAAATATGTTAGTGTCGGTCAACATCAATGTGCATAATATTAGTTTTAAGATATCCGCTACTGTGAAAATGATCAAAATATCAACAGATTTGCATAAAATAATTAAAATTGGTGGCTACATATTTTTAAGATTTTAATAAAATTTCTTGGTTTAAACAGCGCATGGGTAAAATAAGTTAAACGAATACAGAGTACTCTGTATGCTCAATCCACTAGGAATTGGCGAAATATTTTAGTTCGCTGATGAATTACAAATTACAATTATTATTATTATTATTTTTTTTAATTCACTGAAGTGACGGGTCACAACAGGAAGATTCTGTACCCCTCTCGGTGCTTAGGCACTATGTGAGAGGCACATATATTATGGATATTATGGATATTAAAAAATCGCGGCGTAAATGACGAGCGTGCTACAACAGAGCCCAAAACAAAATAATAGGAAGAAGAACGTCTGGATTATTTAAAATAAAAATGGGGGTTGTTCCCGGGACAAACCGGACGAAATAAGACGAACAAAAGTTGGTGAAAACTCTTCTAATATTATTTGTAATAATCGTGTAATCAAATAATGTCATCGTCTTAGCTGTATCGTCAGTTCGCACGTTTTTCTAGTTTAGTTATTTTATTTTAAATATTATTATATTAATACTATTAGAAGAGTTATCGCTAACTCTTGTTCGTCTTTTTCGTCGGGCCTGTCCCGGGCACAACCCCCATTTTTATTTAAGCGTCCAAAACACTGACAAAAGAACACTTGTCATTTTTCAGCTATCAAGTTGATTTTTTTCTTCTACACATTCAAATCTTTGGTTTTATTTGAACTATCTGGGTATTGCGGGTATGCACACGAAACACATGAAGTATTGCGAACGTACGTGTATTCAAGAACGACAAAACGTGCAGTTTCCTGGTTGTTCGCCCCAACTTGTGGCCCAATTATTTTAATTGCAGTGCCAAAATGTTTCCCACACATGGTGAGCTGTTCGAGCGCCACTCCCTTCCACCCTCACCTTTCTCTCGGAAATAGATCAACTTTAACGGAAACCGTCGTAACGTCGTCCTGAGACCCGTACCTTATTTGACCGAGCCGAAATTTTCTGAGTTTTGATTGAAGTTTTCACGAAACTATGCAACCTTGATAAACTGATCTAGAATAAAAAAGTAATACTCGAATCGAGTGCTTCCAGATTGAACTCGAAGATTGTACATTAGAAAAAATAGAAAAAATAGTGATTTATAATGAAAATATTACTGTTGAAGATATCAAAAAAATTCTACCGAATGATGATCTGAGTAATCAGTGATTTATTTACTCTCGATTCAATGAACAATTAAATGTTGCAAAAGAAAACTGAACTGGAACAGCCGGATTTCGTTATATGGCAGAACTCGGTCGAAGGCTTTCCTTATTTCTCAATCGTCTATTCAAATATATACAAATCGGTTGTTGCAGTCGCGTTCCGCGTAACCTCAATTGAGCTATATCTAATTTTCTTCCTACTAGGAAGTTAGTTTGTAAAGAAGATAAATGAAAGAAATATAAAATATATTGCTATGAGAAAATATAAGTCATGGTCGCGAGAAATTATTGCTGCATGATCAGCAATTGCAATATTACCACTCGCGCGATCGCTGCAATATTTTTCAAATAAAAAATAAACTAAATCACAACTCTCTTTGATGTTATTTACATCTATTGAGATATTTGTTAGATGTTCTTCGTCTAGATAGTCGCTGTTCATTTATAAAATATTTAAAATTAAACTTCCGAGAAAAAGAATTAAACATTGTGATGTAGAAATATTATAGCTAGTCTGTACTACCCTTTAGTACTGTTCAATTTTTTACGATACACTGGAACTAAAAGGAATCTGATGTTGAAATGTTACATGATGTTTTTGCTGTAAGTACTGGCGCCACTTCACGCTATAAAGGAATTAAAAAAGACCAAAATTATGAACGCACACAAAAAAATCATGATGAAATGCTATGAAAATTTCTATCTCGCTAACACAAACCATTTCAGGGATGAAAATTAAATTGTTCAGGTTGAAAGACTTGTCAAATTGTAGACAATGACTGCACCACCACAACCACCCTTTTCGTTTCCACATCACTTTGTCCTTCAATAGCAAACTGTAAGCCTAAAGGGGTTTACGGAATAGGTTGTCCTCCATGTGACCCGGAGGGGGGTTCCACACCACCCTCACATCCACTCCATCAAGGCACCGACTTAGAACAAAAGTGATCTCGTTCACTTCCTGTGTGATGGTCATTCTTTTGTGCGTGTATGTACACTGTACGTTGTTTGTGTCCGATGCGAAGGCCGGCTCCCACCAATTTGGTTGAATGCGTGTGTGCTGCAGACGTCATTAGGCCTGAGATGATTGTGTGTAGTATTCATATTGTTATTATCGGCCGCCATTAGGACACTTCTAATGATTCATTAAGCGGGGAATCATTGGGTCAAGGTGGGCGCACAAAATTTGGCTTCCAAACAATTGGAAGATGAACTTTTGTTTCTTGTTTCTTCGAGAATAACATTTGGTTTGGGCGAGGTCGTGGACGATGGTGTGACCGGAGTGGCACGATGCTGATTGCTACGAGTCGCCAATATTTTGAAATCGTCGCTAAAATTAAATATAGCCTTGATTTTAATCGAATTTGACGTTATGTCAAAATGTCGTTCGCAAATTGAAAGAACTAAAAATGGTCAGTTTTATGACCGGTTAGCTCGAGCGATTGTTGAGAAATTTCAATTTCTCCTACATTTTTTGTGCAATCCTTTTATTGACAGCAAGCTAAATTGAAATCTGGATTATAAATTCTACCCCTATGTGTTAAATTATAATTTGAAGGATTTCTAAATTTGCCAATAAGGTACTACTCGATAATGAATGAACGTCTTCCTAAACTGGAACGTACCAAAAAGTCGGCTAACACTCGCGAAGTCCCTAGAATTTCTTGCCTTTCCAGTTACAGCAACTTAGTTACCGTAGAGTCATGCGGATACGGCGCGCCGAGTCTGACCCGGAAGTTTAAATTTAGCTGTCGCGGTTTGTAATTCATACAGTATTAATTGATTACGAATCCTGCAGCTTCGCTAATCAAATAGGTAAAAGAAATTTTGAGGCAAATATAAATTTTTTAAAAACAACGCTAGATAGTAAAGCGGGAATAATCCGAAAGTTACAGGTATCATGAAAGGAAGGATACTTTGTATAGGAAAGAATCTCGATAACTGACCACGCTGCTGACCGAAAAGTTAATGCGTCATTGACTTGCGCAATGGCAACGGCAACCATTAATTCTTTCCAATCCCTTCTTTGTTTGACATAGAATTTTTTTGTTCGCTTTTTTATCGCTGACATTGTTTGTTCTTATTGTTGCCGTTGGTCCAATTACGAGCTTATAATTGCGTGCTCGAATCACGTGTTAATTAAGTTTCTCGGAGAGGACGATTAAGAAAGACGAAAACATTGAACCGTGTATCCGTGGAATCGTCCTATTTGGATCGAACAGTATTGAATTTTTCCCCGTTCTCCTCCGCCCGACAAGGTCACCTTCAATTTACAGTTTCTAATGGCTCATCAATTTTATGCTTAACCGCGCGTACAGCTATGTAGAGGGATGTAACTAGAGGGCCCATACAAAAACTGTTGTTGCTGTTGAAGGGTTGAATGAAAGCTGAAGTTATGTTTTTTCTTTTGACCAAAACTTAGTTTTCGTCTACGGCCAAGTCATTTAGATACTGCGAACGATGATGCATTAAAGCTGTGTTGGGGGAATGGAATTTAATTATAAAAATGGATAATATTAATGCACAAATAATTGTAAATAAAAATCTATGTTGAAAAGATGAGTGAGGTAAAGTAAAATTCGAATCACAAATTAATTATGAACCAATTTGTTTGATTTTACAGTGGCTGTCAACGGCGTACCCTGACAACTTTGTCTACGTCTCAAAATGACGTCCTGTTAAACGACGACAACAATGCCAACATCCTGACGTCAAACTTTGAAGTAAGTCCCACGGATAATAATCAAGCGCAGTAGTCGTTTAGTCAATTTTTATTTTATTTTATAAATGTACAGTTTTCTGACGTCTCAATGTTCTCAACAAGAATACGTATTTCCAAAGTATTCAAGTTTTTTTTTAAAAAGTTTCTGAATAAAAATGGCGCAATGAAAAATTAGTTAAAATGCGATAGTAACACTAGATAGATTATCCTTCCTTGATGATCTGGTGGGGAGAGCGTCTATTAACAGATCAAAGGGGTTGTGAAGTCGATTGAACCATCTGAAATAAACTATGTAGAAAATAATGACTGGGGCTTTTAATTAGAGAGGCAGAAATATCCCCCGTGCCAAAGTATTAAATCAAACTTGTGGCTCGGCGGTCCCGGGTTCGATTCTCGGCGCGGGCTCGAAAATTTCGATCCCGGGGTGCTGGTCGTGACCCCTCGCATAGTGCCTAAGCACCATGAGGGGTACGTAATGCCTGTAGTGCGGTTGACTACAGTTGATTGGAGAAAAAAAGTGTCAATTACCCCCATACCTTTTGAGCTACGCGTTTTGAATCAGCAAGTAAACGTTGGCCGCCCGTTGGAGGGCTCGTGTGTGGATACGAAGTCTTAGGTTTATTAGCACGTAAAATGCATTCGCAGTATAAACATGTGAACCGGTTTTTTATTTATAGCTTTTCTATAGTTCATGTTCACGCCGCGACCGACGACCGATAAGGAAACATTGTCATGGCCAATAATGGAATCAATTTGCCTTTATTTTTTTCTACTCTGTTCGGTTGGCTTGGCGCTGGGTTGTCCAAATCAAGACAGTTTCACTAATTGCGCCATTATATGGGACAACTTTCAGCTCGAACAAGACAACCTTATCTCATTGCGTGCCAATAAGATAACCCGGACTGAATGCTAAAAAAGTGTCAATCTCCAACTTCCCCTATTAACCCTTCCGTAAATGCAAATTATGCAAGAATTTACGTGACATAACCTCCTGAGGCCCGCGAGATTAATGTAATAAACGATAATGGGACTCGCTCATGAATGCGTGTGACACGGCTTGCGTCAAGAGGTTTCGAAATAGTTACTGGTTGATGTATTACTTAATATTTGCACTTGATTTGCGTCATGATCCACAGTAATTTGAAAATATTACATTTTTTTGGCGAATTAAGTGTGCACAGTTAAGCAATGCACATGCCTAACATCTACGAGATGAATTTTAATTACAAATGTCTTACTCTTTTCAAATAACAAAAATATTAAACTTAACTAGAGGTTGCCACTCCGTCTCTTTTATTTGTCTGTTCCAAACACATGCTTTCAGACTAGTTCTTTATGGTATTGGTGATCGTAGCGCCGTCTGTTGCTCAAAGTATGTACATAACCTACAGCATGCCGTTTTCATTACTGAATTTCATTTGAAAATATTTTAAATTCATGAAAAAGTGGAATAAAATAATTGTCTGAATTTTTTATTAATTTTCAAAAACTCAATTCTAACGACGAAACAATACTTTTAGGCACAAAAGCATAAGCCGATAATGTTTCTTTTGAATACAGTAAATTAATATATCAAGTTTCAGTGTCAAACGTTGCAATTTGACTGAGCACCAAGTTGGGTAACAGTTGCCACCTACCGTCGCCTGCCAAAAATAACACGCGCGACACCTAGTGATTGAGCGCTGCGCCCATAGCACACGGTATCTTGACCGATTAGAGGTAGGCGCAGAGCGACCGACTCTTTTTAAAAAGAGGGAACGCAATAATAATAATTGAACGGGTGTCTGACCGACTAGAGGAGAAAAGAACGCCGTATGGTTTCGGCCATCCTGCGCACGAAGCACGACGGTCTACCAAATTGAATGGGGTAAAATTCGTGTTCGGTTTTTTTTGTCTTACGTCTTTTCGCATGCCACGGTTGTATGACCGACCCCAGGTTTCTCTTGAGTGTTCTTGCGGGATTCGTGAGCACAACTACCCGATAGAAGATGCGGCGACGCACTGCACATAATTAATGAAAGGCGCTGTGGGAAAGATAAGACGGAATGCGGCGGTCAAAGCCATCTTCAATTTAAGTAAAAGCCAACCGGCGTCATCTTGGATTTCATTAGAAACAATAAGGATGGCGATTTCCGATATCATTGTTTCTCGATCTCTCACCAAAATCTTTTCCTTTTTGATATTCAGCTGAACAGTAAAATTTTTAGTTTCTCCGCCTTACAGAAAATAAGCGGACCTTAACGATTAAAAAATAAAATATTTTTTAGAATTGCAAATCATTTTTCAGAAGTTCATTTTTGCATCTGTAAGAGAGCAACTATTTAAAATTTGAGAGACCAACTCACATAGGGGGAAAAAATTAATAAGGCGGCCTGAGTTTATAGGAACGTGACCTCTTGATGAGATGCTACGGTAACGTACTGACGTCACCTTTGTTGTGTGATCTCTCGTGCTAGAAATTTTCTGCGCCATCTCATCATGTCTGAAGTGAGTAGGACGATTTCGAGCGTTTGAATAGAGGGGAAGCGATGAGTGACGATACTCTTAGTCACTAATTAACGTATTCGTGTTCAATGAGTATCGAGTCTGCCGCCTCCTGAGACCCAAACTGTTAATTTTACTCACTCATTTGCAAATTTAACAAATGGCACAGATAGTCTGATAGATGTATGTAGATGGTATGGTCTGAATCTTTAATTGGAGCATCCTTCATCAATAGAAGTCGCAGAATTTCTTTTAGGAATTAACATGAATGCAAATTTCCTTTCTTTAATCGGTATTTTCCTAAACATAGTTTTCTATTTATCATATACCAACAATTTGTTCTTTAGCGAACTGAACTACAGTAAATAAAATACTCGTGTAAACACATGTACCCCTTGCCATAGTAACTAAGCACCAAGAGGGGCACAGAAAATCCTGTAGTGAAATTTCACTACTGTGAATTAAAACATACTGACTTTAAACTGTTAAACTAATCAGTTTTAAATCAATTAAAATGCATTATTACAATTACAATATGTACCCACAAGCAGCCCCGTTTGGGACCTATGGCGGGAGTCGAACGGCCAGTTCAGGACAAAGATGTGGTTGCCCTATCCTAACAGGCTCTTGGCTTGACTCATTAAGGATATTCCACTGTCGACACACTCTGGGGAAATAGGAGTTGAAGTACGAGTCGCATCTAGAATGCAGCTCCCGAACCATTCTAGTCATTAAATAGGAAACTGATGCAGAATTATCGATACCATACGCAGGGGTAATGATGAATTTCATCGAATGAGCCAGTTTAGCATTCCATTAGAGCTATTCAAATCAGACAAACCTCGTGAGACTGAATGAACTGTGCGCATGTGAAGTTATCAAGGGTCCGGAGAGGATGGGGTCATAGTCGGTCTTGCGCGTCGATCGCATCCTGTTGCCAATCGATCATCTCGGGAGATTTTATCCTCTTCCTATCCACCCACTCATTGTGACGCATGCTGACAAAGAAGACTCAATGCGTTGGCTGCAAATAGTAAATACAGAGATCGCCCGACTTTATTTGCTCGCTAAATGCCATTGGAATATTTTGTATAGGCGATGACGACTGACATTACCTTGCCGTCGACTGGAAAAGGTTGGTTCTGCGAACGTCGTTTCATTAATTGTGTGAACTTACTCCTTTGTATTGGTGCGTCAATTGATGAGTTGTTAATGGCTTCCCATCCTACGTATAATAGTGATTGATCTACGAAGAGTTTATTTAAAGAGAATTTGTCAACTATTTCACCCAACCAAATTGAAAAAAATACAGAAGAATTCGCAGGGATCCATTCTGGAAGTACACACTTAAAAATGATATCTTAAAAATGACACATGTGTTGTCTCATTTCTCGATGAAATGTCGTTTAAGACAATTTATATATCTTATAAGACAATTTGTATATCTTTTAAGATAATTCAATATATC
>JAQGBY010000110.1:0-65661 GCA_034698785.1 Mycogona germanica
TCTTCAGGTTGTTTTCTTGATTCTTCAGGTTGTTTTCTTGATTCTTCAGGTTGTTTTCTTGATTCTTCAGGTTGTTTTCTTGATTCTTCAGGTTGTTTCCTTGGTTCTTCAGGTTGTTTTCTTGATTCTTCAGGTTGTTTCCTTGGTTCTTCATGTTGTTTTATTGATTCATCGAATTGTTTTCTTTGTTCATTATTTTGTTTCCTTTGTTCATTATTTTGTTTCCTTTGTTCATTAGATTGTTTATCATGTTCATTAGATTGCTTATCATGTTCATTAGATTGTTTATCATGTTCATTAGATAGTTTGTTTGGTTCATTATCTTGTGTATTTGGTTCTCTAGATTGTGCTATTGATTCGTTTATGGTTTCTTGGTAATATGAGTCATTATTCTCTTCATTCGAAGTTCTTCTGTGTTTTGTTACATATGTTTGTCCAATTGAATCATGTGTTTGTTCGAGTGAAACTAATTGGTGTCCATTTGAGTAATGTGAATTTTCTTTTAATTTTAATTCCAGATCTTCTAACATCAATTCTTGTTTATTTGGCAGAAAACGTTCTTCATTAGTTTGATATGTTTCCTTTGCCGTTGGTAAATAATTTGGCTTAGTTTCAGAAAAAATTGGTTCATACTGCTGTTTTGTTGCTTGCTCATTAACTAGCCTTTTTGGTTCATTTAAAATTTCTTTTGATTCATTTGACATATGAGTTTGTCCATTTATTTTATAGGACTGTGATTTTTCCTCCAGCAGCTGAGTTGATTCATTCGATCGTTTTGCTGTTTCAGTATTGTATTGTATTGGTTCGTTTAAAAGTTGCAGTTGCTCGTGGATTAATTGT
Organism: Mycogona germanica; assembly: GCA_034698785.1. Classification (NCBI taxonomy): domain Eukaryota; kingdom Metazoa; phylum Arthropoda; class Diplopoda; order Chordeumatida; family Chordeumatidae; genus Mycogona; species Mycogona germanica. Next base: position 841 of record JAQGBY010000110.1, read on the forward strand.
ATTGATTCTTTTGCAAGAGTTCTTTCTTTGTTTGTTTCAGAAAAGCGTGATAGATGATTATTTGAAATTTTGGAATTTTCATTTGGCAAATCTGCTGGGTTGCTAGGTTGGCGAGAAGATCCATTTAACATTTGTGGTGATTCAATAATCACAGGATTTGGTTCATAATATATTTGCGATTGCCTATTTGATATTCGTTCCTCATCATATGACTCATGTGTTGGATTATCTAACAACCAGTTTGGTTCATCAGTCAACAATTTTGTAATATGTTTCAGTTGTGTTGGCTCTTTTGTCAAGTTCTCTAAAGTTTGAATGGGCTCTCTATTTTCTATTTTCTTTTCGAATACATTTTCTATATATTTTTTAGACATTTCTTTAGCCTCAGCAGCCTTTTCAAATTCCTGTGTAAAAAGTTCACTGACTCTTTCTATTGGACCAGCATTTGGAGAAGTCTGGATTAAATAATTTTCAGCATATGCTTGCCGATCTTCAGGTGCACTTGAATTATGTTCTTCCTCTTTTGAATATTTTTTTAATTGATGAGGTAGTATTTCAGTTTGCTTTGATGTAGTTGTCCTATATGATTGATTTGACCTGGACAACTCCTTGGTTGGATTACTTTCTGAAGCTTCTTCAGGTGATTGCATGTTTGTACCATGTTGATTAGAATTATCGAGATTATTTGGCTTGATTGTTGAATAAATTAACATTGATTTTGCAGAATTAAAATTTGAAGCAACTGATGAGACACTTTGACAAATAACATTTGCGAGCCCCTGTGCAGCTTTTGAATGAATTATATTATCTAAGTAAGTTTCTTTTGTGGAAGCATAACATTCTGGCTCGCGTTCTTTGACAACTTCAACATTACAGACTTCCTCAGCTAAGGCATCATAATAGATGTCTTCACGTCCATCTCCGACCGTTGCGGGTGATATATTTAGGTCTTCATATGAGTTCGGGATATTTTCTAAAATCTCTGGTTCTTCTTGGTTTTCCAATTTTTGTTCTTCAGAAGCTTGCAAATCATCGACCTTTTTAAATTCCATAAGTTCAAAATCATCATCTGTGTCAGAAATAGGATAGTAAGTAGAATCCTCATAATCGATATCTTCACTGTTACCGTCCTGTCTCAGCGCTTGCTTGTCCTTTTCATTGTGAAATATTGGCGGCTCTTCAAATGAATGGTCATCGAAGTTTTTTTTTTCTGAATTGCTATGTTTGTTCTTTGTAAATGGGGGACCTATGAAGAAAGAAAAATTATAGTATTATTTGAATAAATTAAGCAAGACAAATAATTCATACATATTGTGTATCAAAATATACAGGGTGGTGGAGACCAAATGAGCACATTGGAAAAAGGCGTGGTTTGGGGTGGGTAGGTACTACAAATTGTGATTTATCATCTCGATTGAAATAAGAGCTAAACTGAATGCCACAAAGTGTATTTATTCTCCTTGATTTTTTTTTTTGGCTTAATGAAAGCTAATAAAATAACACATCGATTATGCTTTGAATGGTCAAATAACTATTGTCGGAATTAAAGTTAATTTGTTATTAAAACTTACAATCATAACAATGAATGAAACAGTCTCACAGTGTGAGAGGGCATTGTGTGATTGCCATGCAACACGGGGCAGCATCATACTCGCTCGCCAATTTGCCTAAGTGTGACGTTCAGCACCCGCTTTCTACTACCAAAGCAACCATTTTGAATAAAGATGTACTTAGGAATTTATTTCCCCCGAAAAATTCCAGAGGTCTCTGAGGGGGAATTTATGCAACAGCAAGGAATGCAGTGTTATTTAGCCACGAGTTCTTAATGAGAGAGGGTAGTTGGCATTTTGTAAGCATGTTGGCTGGCTTACTTGATTGTGCTGTCCATCTGTGTCGTTCTTGATTAAGCATATCCCAGGAAACTCCCTCTTCGTTTTCCACTCCAACAGGTGGTCCCCAAATCCTCATCAAGAATGGTTTCAATGTTGACTTATTTAAATCTACTAACGCGTCACTAATATTGCCTTGGTTTGCTGTCAACGCTGCCACAACTTCCTCTCGGCAAAAGTTTCCATTTCTTTGAACTTCCATAAACTTTTCAAGCAAATAGAGGATAAATATGTATTAGTAAAGTAATTAATTCGTTATAATTTAATTGTTTCGATACCATCAGCAAAAGTTAATCAAAATTTAAACTGCTGTCATGGTTGATTGACTTATTTATAACAAGCTGAGCAGAGAAAATGCATCATTAAATTTGATGGTTTTTCAAATAATGAATGATTTAGGCGGATGTTGGGCTTTTTTGATAATTTTAGTAATGTCGAATTTTGATTTCACAATTAAAAAATAAGTTTTTTAATGTGATTACTTAAAGAAAGTACAATATTGCACAGTACGTGTCATATTTATTTGTACCATACTGATATAGAATATTTTGCATATAAGACCTTACTTTTTTCTGGCGTTGTTCGACACACTCTGTTACTGCTGCCCAAATGTTTCCTTTGTGAAGATGTAAGCACTCCTTTGCTTCTGCATTAGATATGATGCCAATGTCGTTTTCTTTTTTGTCGTGTCCATAGTTTGTAGCCAGAGTAACCACAGTCTCTATCATGTTCCGCCAGTTATCCTGAAGCCATTTCAATGGGTTTTGTGAACCACAGTGATTGATTGCAACTTGTAGATCATCGGCTGTAAAGTTGTACTTTTCTGCCTCCTAAAAAAATACGAATTGTTTCGGCTTTACAATCTACAAGGTAAACGGAGTATTATAATTCTAAGTTGCTGTAGTGAGTTTCTCAAATGTGTAGTCGAGCGCAAGTTATTTCAGATCTCAATTTTGCATATTTCTCGATAAATCAGCCACTTAAAGTTGTTTAAGTGGTTTTTAAAAAACAACACTTCGCCAGAAAATTTAAAAATGGCGTCCCCATTTCTCCAAAATGTTCTAAATGTTCTTTCTACCAATGCTGCCAGTCATATTTCCATTTTTCCTATTTGTAAATCGTTTAATAACTAAAACAACTATTTCACAAATTCGGAATGAAATGCTTTCGTGTTTTAAACAGATTAGATATTTAAATTGTAAATCATTTGAAAAACTTTAAAATAAATTAAAAACCAGTGTTTTTACGGCATTACACGTGAGAAAACGGGGATTTCAATTCTTTGGGGGGGAAAAACACTTCGCTGATATGATGGGGATTTTCGAGCGAAGGCGGGTAATTTCTCGAGTATTAAATAAAAAAGATACATCAAAATGATGCACAACCTACCCTCAGCAAGCTAACAAGTTCCAGACCCTGGGCTTTAATTGTTGCCTGACGTCTTTTTTCAATCAGCTCTTCTAGACTGAGGTAGTAGTCCTTTCGGCTGTTTCTTTGGACGTCAATTAAAGAATTCTTCGAAGTAAGCAAAAAATAAACATTAAAAAAAAAAATTGAAATAATGTATCAGTCAAATGCTGATTCAACAATTAGGACCAAAAGACTAATTTCCTTTAACATTTTGTCAAGTATTCAATAACAAAATATTGTTTATTAAATTAGTCATAATTATATTTTTTTCAAATACCTTTCTTTGCCCGAAGTACGATTCCGTCGGATATTTTTGATTCGAGTTTATTTGAGGTTCGAAAAACGAATTTCTGGGTGGACTATCGTCACGGTAGACAGGACTTGATTCCATCTCGTACTTGTAGTCGCCTGCCAGAGAAGTACAACTAGGCGCTCGAGACATGTGGGTGTCAATTGGAGCTGCCCATGGCGAATCAATTGGCGTTCCGCCACCAAAATGTAGAGAGGCGGCACGTTTAAGAGGAGCTGACTGATTATAATATTTTTGGTGATTAAAAAATCTCGACCTTTTTTCAGTTGGTTTACTAGAAAGTGACATTTGACTTGAAACGCGTCGCATATAATTAACAGGCTCGATGATCGAATTGTTCAAATGTTCTGGACTGGAGTCTCTGGACGTTTGAGTCGATATACTTTGCGGTGGTGGTGATGTTCCCTGAGATACCACCTACATTTAAATGTTAAGGAAAAGAATTCAAATTATTTTTTAAAAAGTCATTTGGGTTGAGAGGAATTTAAAAAATTCAAATATTGATTGTTATATCAAATATCGATGCATCGATGAATCGGCCAACCAAAATGGAACTTTTATTTGGTGAGATTAAAATGTGTATATGTACAGTGGGCCTAGTAAAACTAAAATGAAGTCCATTCTTTCTCCGTAAACTTATTTTTAAATGTGATGAATTAATACTTTGGTGTTCTGCTTCAAATAAAAGCGATTTAACAGGTCGATCGTCTTCTCGGGTCGCCATTTTGAAACGCCTAAATTTAATATATGTCGTTATATCTGTGCTCGGATAATTTGAAAACAATATGTTTATGTTATAACATTTGTGTTAAGTTTCAAGAGAATCAATTAATATTTCGAAAAGATGTGTATATTGCATTTTGGTCTTCATTTTAATTATTGGGCTACACTGTGTCTGTAGTTGGAGTTCTTGTCATTATCTAAGAATTATTGCTTTAAACACATTTAAAATCAAAAGCGAACAATTTTATATATTGATGAACCATGGTCAAATTAATTGGAATTGAGGCAAATGCAGTAAACAAGGAGCACATCATGCGACCAATAAATTTCATAAATATAGTGCTCAAGTAATTATTGATCACCCCTTCAGCATCAACACAGACGCCATCAACACTTTTTTTAAAAAAACGATAGTGTTGTGATAAATAAGATTGAATATTTTAGCTTACACGTGGTGCTGGTGCAGGTTGAGAAGAATTAAATTGAAGTCTTGCAGTAATGATCTTCGGCCCACTAATATTATCAGAAGTTGTCGTACTTCTTGTCGATGGTAATGAATTATTTTTCTTCTCACTTGAATCCTCAACAAGTCCCTTTTCAAGTGGTGGCGAGACTTTGTCCTCACCAAATTCATTGTCATCCATTTGTTGAGAAAAATTAGAAGTTCTTCTGTTGTCAGAATTGAGTTTAGCAATATCTACGTTATTCTAAATTAGAGGACACAAATATAACTATTAGCGTATTTAAATTCAATCTGCCATTCATGATCAAAATGTGCCAGAATGTATTATACGGAAATGTTTGATGGCATCACACAAATTGATTATGAAATGAATCCTTTGTAATGAATTTCATAGTGTTATAAACTTACCTCGGTTTCAATAGATTTGCCTTTAATGTTTTTTTGATCCAGGTCCTCATACACGCCATCATCTTTTAGCTGATTTCGACTTGCCTTAAGCACAGACAAGTTGCTGTCCAATCGTTTTATGCTGCCATAAGTTCCACTGTCAACAGGCATTTTCTTTTTATTTATATTGTTGAATAAATTAGGTATTAGATCATTAACATCTGAGCTGCTCGTAATAACTTGATTGGATTGAATCATGTCTTCTTTTTTATGATTTAATGGAATATCAATTGTCTGACTGAAGTCATTCGTTATAGGTTTTGAAACGGTTTCCTTCTCCCGTTCAGAGTGGGACGAAGCAGTCGATGGTACTGATGCTTGATTATCCGATAAAAAATCGTCCACAGGATCACCGATTCCTGTCGTTTTACAACAAATGACACAAACTTTTGTTCCAGGAACATTGAAGTAGGTGCAGTGTCTACACTGCCACGTTGAGACAGGGATTGTGTTTGTCGACTCCACCGCGATGTTGTTACTTTCAGATGGTTTTGCTGATGATCGAAATTTGTCAGTGCTCCTAGATAAATAATCGTCATTGTTTAATTGACCTAATGGTGAACTCCTCTGCTGTTTCTCAGGTTGGTTTTTACTACAAGCATGACATGGCTTCTTTTCAGCTTCTGCGTTGTCTGTTTCAAAATTCGTCTTATCGATGTTCCTTAGTTCCCTCGTGTTCTCCGGTGGAGGCGATTTGGTTGTTTCTTGTTTGTACTCGTATCTTTGAGCCGAGACGGATGGAGGACGTGGTGGCAATTTACTTAATGACGGCGACTGACTATAGGGATATCCAGATTGGTGCATATGCTGTGGCGATTCTCGATAGGGCATGTAGTTGTGAGGCTTCAGTGGGATTAATTCCATTGCTGAGCTGTGGATTGGACAATGGACAGGCGGGTGCCATAAACCAAAAGCATCAGGGCCAATCCAATCTGGACGACAGCCACACATGCTGGGAGCCATCATGCCGCCTGCGTGAAGGACGTGAATATCCGCCATTGATTGGACGTGCTAAAGTATTTCAAAGTGAATGCAAATATAACTTTTAGATTTTGCAAAATGTGTGAAAAGGATAAAACTTTCAGTGATGTGATTTCACTGATCTTTTACTAATTCAAAATTTTCATAATTAAGAAGTTTTTCTCTATGTTAAAAAATTGTTGAAGAACTTGAGAAATTCATGGAAAATAATTCGAATTATCTCATTATCTTATCATTTGACCATTAATACAACCATATAAATATCTAGGCGATAGATAGAAGTTGATAGATATAGAAATTAATATGCACTCTTCTTACAGTTCTTTTAAAATTCTATTATAAATTTCAACATTACTATATAGAAAATACATAAAACATTTTGAATGCCTCACCTGCGGCATGGAGTATCCCAATGGAATTTGTTGCATCATTTGACCTGAAAGATCGCAGACACTATTGCTGTGTTGCTTCAAATTTTGTCTTCGATAACCAAAAGGCATTTGCCTGTAAACATAAAAAATAACTAGTATAACCAAATGCTTAGGAATTGGAACATTGAACAATGTTGTTAATTTCTGAGGCAGATTGCAAATAACTTTCCCATCAACCTTTTTCACAAATCACTACTTTAAATGAATTTTCTTTTGCAAAAGGAAATTAACCTCTAACGAGTAGAACAGAATCTCATGAATAACGACTAAAAACAATATTCTTAATGATCTGTGACGCACAGCTTATCCTGCTAATCCACGACCTTCAGAAGGAAAGGTACTTGGGTTTCATTTTAGGAAGGCTTTCGACACAGTTCCTCGCTAATGATTCCAAACTGAAGTGGACAAATATGGTATCAGTAAAGTAAGGTAAAGTAAGGTAAGGTTTAAGTAAGGTATCAGTAAGGTAAGTACTTTAAAGAGGCGTATATTCCATAATATAATTATCATTTGTAAGATTTGTCTGCAGCAACTATTAATCCTTTGCCAACTATAGATCCTTTTTATATAACTACTTTCTGTCAGAGGATTCTCGCAAGGTTGTTTAACAGTTCAAATATCTAGGTCAGTACAGAATAAAATAATATTATATCAAATTGTATAAATGACAAATATAATAACTCACATGTCTTGGTTGTTTCCTGGAAAGGTATTCATCGGATAGTGCATGGGTGAAGGTGGTTTGTGTAGGTAGGATGTTTGCAACCTTGGATCAGGGTGTCCTCCAGGCTCCCACATTCCTTCATGAGAGACAGATCCTGAATAGCTATCTCGGTGATTGCCTAGAGATCTAATTTCCTCATCGACGTCAGAAGTACTATTCTCGGATGTCTCAGGCTAAAATTATTATAAATATTTCAAATTAAAAAAGTCATCATTGAGGTTAAGTGATGTTTTTCTAATAACAAGAAACAGACAATTACCATCAGTACTAGGTTAGTGGGGAACAAAACGTTTCGTTATTAAAATTTAACACGCAATTTTTTAAGGAAATGATAAATTGTATAACATTTTGTGGAAATGCAAATTATGCAAATTCATGCAAATTATCTCCGCACCAGCTACCTTGCTCCATCAGTCCCCAAATTAATATCGTTTGATTAATTTCATCAAGACTTAGATTCGACCCCCAGAATTTGCGGTTCTGACCGAGAGGGAAAAGACGTCGATTCTAAAACTGCATTCGGGTTGAAAACGATTTTTTTTGTAGTAGACGGTTGCAAGTTATTAAAAATAATTTGATACCAATTCTGAGTAATGGTTTCAAAATATGTTTTAGGTTTCGATTTCCAGTTATAGGACGCAAATTAATTCACTCGGGGCGATTCATGGGCAGGTGGAATTTCGTGTGTTTCATAAGAACCATCAGCAAGCAGTTTAACGGAGCCAACATGCATATTTATGTATTTACGTACATCTTGGTCAGCGTAACCAAAGACGCCTGAAGAGTTGTTATTAAATAGATTGTGCCGTGACAATGGCTGGAAATGCGTTTCAGGTTGTTCATATGGCTTGTTTAATTGGTTTCGATCCATGGTAAAAGCGGAGCCCTTCTGTTCGCGTTTGAATGAATCGTTTCTTTGGGGTAAAGATTGCATAGAATCTGTAATTATAAACCAAATATTAAAGATCAAAACAAAACTCAAGAGGCTAATTTATTAGAATGTCATCGCTTGGGCTCGGATGTTTATGAACCAAGAGAACAGTATCGATATGCATTAAAAACATGATGACTGCACAAGCATACCGAATTCGATCTGCATTAAATACGCATTAAAAAGTGCAAAAATATCCGTATCTTGTATCTTATAAAAATGGTGTAACTTGCAAATGGCATTGTAACTTGTATAAAATCATAATTTGTTCAGAAGTTTATAAGCTTAACGTGAAAAGTCTCCCTCCCCATCCATAAATAAAAGCAATATTAGGCATTTTAACAAATATGTTAAATATTTATACCAGTGTTGGCATGATTTAAATTTCAAAAAAGCAAATTGTTAATTTATCAATTTTTAAAAAAATCAAGAGGTAAATTTAATACTACTGCATTTCATAAAAATCAGGTAAATCTCGGCAGAGTTATTAAAAATATCTACCCTCTTGGACACGCCCTGTACACTCCTTTTTAAGTGCACTGTATCTATCACTTGCCTAAAGAAACTTTAATTTTTTTTTTTTTTTTTTTTTTTAATTAATAACTTTCAATACACAGAAACTTTCAACTTTAATTTTAACTAATATTAGGATCCAAATAATTCGAATTTTAAAAAATCAAGAAAGTTCCCAAATTTTGATAAGACACAATTCAGTAATTCTTAAATACAATTATGTTTTGCTATTTTGTAGGTAGTATTACAACCACGAAGACACAGATTTAAACAATCCAAAACTTTATATTTCAAAAGGTACGTGGGGTAATTCAGTGATTTTTCAAATAATCAATATTCACACAATTTGAAATGTCAATTTTGATGTTCAAATGTTAAAAAAAGTTCAATTTTGTCAAAATTGCTTGTAATCTGAATTTGCCTTTTGAAATGGATGATGAGAGATGATAAATATCTTCTAAACGCGCTATATATATCCTTGTTCTCTATAAGCTCGTTCGCAAATAGCCATTAAGGATTGACACATTGACTTCCTGTATGATTCAATTTCACTTCTGGTGTATCAGAGGAAACAGCAGGGTTATCTGCCAGGGCACTGTCTGTGAATCTTCTACACTGCATGTTCCTAACTGAACTGCCTGAACAGCGGTGACTGTGATTTGCTTGCCAGGAGAGATTTTGAGATTTTGCCCAGGGTACACAATATTTTATCATTAGAAAGTTCTCCTCGACTTTCGGATGCTAGAGCGCCCAAAGCCGATAATCGCGTTCAACTTGAAGATTCACTTAGGAACAACAAACGAACTATTTGAGTTTCGAAATATTTGTATTTATCATCATGAAATCAAGACTAAAGGTTCTTAAATCTGGAAATCTGAAAATTATGGGTCCTACCTTTTCTTGTTACTGGTTCTTGAATTCTTTGCGAGTTGTTACCAGGAATGAATCGTTTCAAACTTCCAAATTTCAGTGGAAACTGCTTCTTCGGTAACTCGGGTTTCTTGAAAATAGAGATACAATAAGTTAATTATCAATGTAATACTCCAAACTGCCTTGACTAACTTGGTGCACTATATTCCAAGGATGACAGATCTATTAAAATTAGAAATATTAAAATATGAAAGTAAAATATGATTTAGAACAAAAACATGGCATGACATATGACACAGGCGTGGCATGGCATTGACATGAATAAAATATGAAATAACTAATATAATTAAATATCCTACTTTTTCAATTGGAGGTCGCATTACATGTTCAGGTTTCTTCCTCCGAGGTGGAGGAACAGGTGCCTGGTGCGCATCTAAGGTTTTAGGTGGCGGTCGAGGTGGTGGCATAGGTGCTACGTTGACCAGCTTCCTGACATGGTCATGTCGCTTAGGGTGTCGGTGGTACATGTCATCACATGACAAGCAGAAAATAAGGTTGGAGCATTTTTCACAGCGCACTGCAGGTGATGAGCATCCACACAAATGGCAACGATGTGTTGGTGGCAGCTTTTGCATCATGTTGCTATTGTCTGTATATTTCTTGGAAATAAAAAGCAATTTCGAATAAACTTTCCTACCAAAAAAATGTCCACAGAAAATAGTAGGAGTCGTTGATAATCCTATATTATAAAACTAAAAAACTGATTTTCGTGTCCAGAGATTATTTGTCGAACGGATCAATGAAATCGCATAAAAATGAACATGCCCTTATTAAACCATCATAATTCGCTAGCGACGGAATGACGAATCTCTATTTTCAATAAAACATAATAGAACTAGCGTTACAAAATTTTGGATAATCTCCCTTTCGCTTCAAACTTAAAAAATGGCGTCTCCACATCATCCACTCCACATCATCCACAAATGGCGTCTCCACGCATGACGTCGTCGATTTCACGAGACAACCAAGTAGACCAGATAACAGTTCCAACCAAGCACACCATACCACATACTATTAGTGCGTTATCGTATAAATTTAAACAGTTAATTTTTTATTTCATTGGTGGTTACTGTAAACCCAGGCAAAGCCGGGTACCCTTCTTGTAACACTAATAAAAATTGAGTTTGAAGGACGCAATCTTTAAAGCGGCAACATGTATGGGGTATCAAATTCAAAACAACGAGTTAAAATAACGTATAATTTAACAAGGTTAACACATTGTGCTTAAAATGTTGATAAGAATGTTTCTTGTTATTCAATAAAAGAAGTTCTGGGGGAAACGAACACATTTAATAAATAATTACTCATATTACAAATTTATTCTGTTTCATATGCAGGTAAATGATTGAACTAATCATAAATAACGTTAATACTAAAGAAAGAGAGTTGATTCGAATTAAAAATTTAAAATATGAAAACGTTTGTGAAATGGAATGAAATTTAGACTACATGTTGGTAAGACCTTTCTTTTTAAACTCTTCAATTCCGTGGCGTCGTCATTCGAATTCTAAGCCTACTCGTTTGTCAGTAAATCAAACATCGGAACAGATTAATTTGTAAACTGTCCGAGTGATTTGCAATTTTTTGCAATTGCATATTAGAAGATAGATCAGCGGCACAACAAAACAATAAGCCGTTAAGTAAAAACATGGCCTAAACGTGGTTAATTTCTGAAAAATGCATGCGGCGATCGATCGAAGCTTTGATAACGTCATCAAGATCGCCCCAAGATTCCAATATCCGTTATTTCTATTCGCCCCAAATCACAAATCATTTTTGGTATACTTCCTGAGCCATCCATAATTTCAACGATCGTGGATTCAAAATTCGAATGTTGCATGTACATGGTGGGTTTAGATTTTTTTGTTAAATCAATCAGTTGTAATTTTTGAATTTCAACTGTATACCGTTTTAATCGAGACACGGTCGTGCGTTAGACACGGGCTATTCAAGACGCACGTTTAGTGCTGATAAGTGCCAAAAATGGCACAGAACCGTCTGTATTTTTTACTTGGATAACTTTATTAAGCACACTATCCACGGCTGATGGAACGATATAGAAAGGGAAAAAATTTCCCCTACTGCAATTACAAAATATTATAGATAATTTAACAAAATGACGATTTTTAATAGGACATAAATTCGCTGTACTGATTAACCCTACAGGAAATTCTACACCGGAAACAATAGGGTTACCGTAGATCCTGCATCCATTTCCGTATTTATCAGTAGTACCACATCCTGACCTGATTTACATCAAGGAAGTATACAGTGTATATATATATACATTGTACGAGTATATGCAGTAGAGCGTACCTGTACACGAGTAACTGATATCTGGATAAGGCGTTTTCGCAAAGATACTACACTGTATAATCAAATATTTATCGGTCGATAGATTATGGCAATATGCTTTGAAACTTTTTGTTTTATTTTATAATGTACACAACATATAGATAAAAATGTTCGCGTCATTGGCAACTGATCGTAGAAGTGATAAGAGTATGTGGTTAAGTGCCTCAGGACTGGTTCTATAACATGTGGCTCACGTTAGTCTACTCTTGTTGTATTATTGTGCTAATTTTAATTATATAGTCACTATAATAAAATAATAATATAAATAAAATAATAAAATAAAAATAAAATAATAATATAAATGACTACAATTTCTGGCGGACAGGAATTGTAATTGCCCAGAAATGTACCCAGAAATGTGCCATTAATCAAAATGTGGTATTGTGCTAAACTAAAATTTTATATCTTAAATTGACGTCGAAGCCGGGGAGTAGTTAACGCTTGAGGAAATATTTTGATTGTAGTCCAAAGATCACACTTTTTCCTCATGTGTTAAAATTGTATAGCTTTTTTTAAACCGTTCACACGAAGGCTTAAATATTTACACAAAAAAAGTAGTGTAGCATTGAAATAGTCAGAAAAAAATTATTTGCTTACCACAACTTTATTACCGGGAATTTCTTGAAACCAGTCGAGCACTTCTGGTAGAGATCTGATGGATATGACCTAATGAACAAGCAGATAGTCACTTCTGACGTAATGAAAAAACGTTCTTAAATCACTATGATATATAATACGAGGCACAAAAATGTTAGAAAATGGGTGGGAATTGCTCGATTTGAATTGTGCAAATTTAGTGCAAGCACAGGTCGTAGTACATCCAAAGTGACGAATTTGTGTAAAAATACCAAGACACGCAAAAAGCTGGTGGAGGCGAAATGCGCGACATTCAACTATTTGAAGAAGCGCGTTCAGGGGAAGGATGCACACACACGCGGAAAGGAAGGCAAACTGCCAAGGTTCACTCACATTTTAGCGCAACAACAAACTAAATATATCCAAGACCAAGTGAGATTCTTGCTTCCGTTTGCCAAGTTGTGCTGAGACTAAACTATCTGATATTTGACTGGTGTTTGGCAAAATGTAGGCCAGACGAATCTCTAGATTTCCCCTACACTCTTTCAAAATACTGATAAGCTGTTGATTGTCGACGTTTCAATTCAGTTGTTCTCTTTTAATGCGAATTTTGTGTGGGTTATTTGTCTGAGAATCAGTTTAAATATTAAAGTAGGTTCTATTTTAAGTTGTAGTTTTGGAGGTGGTCTCGCAGACAGACTGCTGAAAGAAACATATCCTTCTTTTTAGCCAATCCCACCATGCTGTATGAACGTTATCTGTGTTCAAATATAAAATAGATTATTTTTAACATATACAGTAGTATTCAAATTATCATTTTTGCCATGTCACCCAAATAAATTTTCTCATTTGATTTGTCGGCAGCCTTATTATTTGTGAACCCATTTTATTGTCATCAAATCCCAATGCCCCAAAATAAATTTGCACTGCTTCAACCAAGAATGAAAACCCCTTCCATACTTACAGACAGTAAGTAAGTCTGTGACAGCCATTTGAAGTTTGGTGTTATTCGAAAGATTATATCAGAAGATCTCATAAAATAAAAATCGAAACGTTTTTTAACATCCTGTGACTGCATTTAGAATCTCAAAATTGTCCTTACATTTTTAAATCATGCGTCTTTGTTTCAGACGCCCGGCTCCAATCGCGTTGTGTTTGTAGTTTAAAAAATAATTTTCATAAGTGCAATCGAGATTAATGAAAAAAGGATCGTTGACACCATTTTCTGTTGGTTTTTTTATATTCCTTCAGCATCTCAGCAATCGGATGACATATTTTTTACATTATTAATCACCTTTAAGCGTATATTACAACTTGTTTTGTAAAAACATCCCTTTGTCTTATTTGTATTGTCAAATTTTGTATTGTACACTATTTGTTTTTTCCCCTCCTGCTTTCTTTTAAATAAAATTTTGAATTTTGAATTTATATAAGTTGGAGGTTGAACAACCGCTTGATGTCGTTTGACTTGATGTTGTTGAACCGTTTGCTTATTCGTATGTCTAGCGTCTGTTTGACATCTTAATTCTAAACCAAATAATGGCATTTACAATTTTTTTTAATTGGCTTGAAAATTTGTTCTCAGGAAATGCCAAGATTTGAGCTAAAAAGGATAAAAATAGGGCGCGCCCATCCATGAGACACCAAGTCGAAAGTTGGGCGGTGGCCTGATGTTGGAACGCATTTGTCCACGAGCTGTAAATGTGTTGAACTTTCGACAACTTTGCGACACAGGAACATTTGACTGCCGAAACTGGAGCACTCTCGTACAGGTTTTGCGAAGCTTCCCCACGTCTCGAAGGCCATCTCGAATCTCGATCTCGTGAACTATGAAGAGTTTTATCATTTGGTGCACGCAGCATGAAGAGGTCCAGAGTTGTCCTTCTGCAAGTTGGGAGCCTTTGGCTCGGGCACAAATTCAACATCCCACTGCTCATCTCTGTTTATTACGGCCTTGGATTTTGGCTTTCCACCCTTTAACAACTTTTTTCGCTGCTGCATCACATTTGCCAGGCACCATTTTTAAAAAAAATGCAACTGTTCCAGTACTTTTACTGAATGAAATCGCATTTAAAGTTCTTAACTGAATTTCCACCTGTTTTAAATTTTCCAGTATGCAAATCAACTCTCCAGGTCAGTTGGGACAGGCTTTCGCAGAGACCTGTCTGTCGCTGAACAATAAGAAAGAAATTCGAATTGTTTGCGATTTCAACAACAATTCTTTTTTTTTTAATTTAGATGACAAAAAAGTTCTCGTCAAAATTCGAATTTATGATTTTCGATTCCATTATCTATTAAAATGTATAAAGTAACATTTTTTTTATTCGCCCTTGCGCTCGTGCATCAAATGAAACCAGTTGAATTGTGAAATAACACTTTTATTTATTTAACTGATGATACAAAACATGGCATGAACAAAAATCTTTGTAGAAAATAAAGTTTAATATTATGTCATAATGTTTATTTAATCCAAAGTCATGATTACAGTGAAACTCAAAAGATCTTTAACTAAAAAATATATTCCTTTTCCTTGAGTTTTTCAAAAGATCTGTCTCAATGGCCAAGTTGAAGTAGATTTGCCTCTTTCGCCAAATAATTTTTAAGACCCTAAACAATAAATGACATTATAGAGTCTGAAGTGTCAAAGGTTTGTTGTTTCGTCCAAAAACCAATCTCGACCTGTTACTTAATCGAGTTTTCCTCATTTTTGGTGTACAGAGTATAATTATACTGATGTCGCTTCTGCATTCATTTCTACACATATAATCAATTTTGATCATTAAAAGTTCGTTGCGGTTTTTGAAAGATCTCAATATATCTCAACATTATAAAAAAAAGATGGATGAAGAAACATAAATTTACTTAAAGGATAAGTAAAATGCACACACTTACAATTTTCCAGAATCAAAGGCACATCATTCGGATTATATATGAATTACATTAAAAGCATATCAAACGTGCTGAAAGCAAAATGGAACTTTAAAGATGGTCCGTCGGCTTTACAATGGCCCAAATATGTGCGTCATACAGAGTATATATCTTATATTTAAAAGGATGGGGCAAAGTATGGCAAAAATAGCTGGGGGTGTGGGTGAATTCCGAGATGGTAAAAGTTCAATTCATGAGCAGCTAACAATATTTCAATCACCCAAACTGCCAAAGCAATCGGCTCGTTATCTAAAGTTTCAGTGAAAATGAGGCTGTCTCCTTGCTCCTCATATCCAAAATTTCTCAAGATTTCCAAGAAGCCCTGAAAGAAATATTTTGAATTAATTTTACGATTAATGATTACGAATAATGATTCATCTGAAAAGTACCGTTCGGTCCGTTCCATGCAACTTATAACCAAAGGTGGCTCAAAAATGAGGCCCGTAAAGAACTTTTCAAGAAAACGGCAAAAATCACGACTGTAGTCTTTCAATTTCATACAACATGGGAATATATGGCTGCTATAGGACCGCACTGTTATAAGATCGTTCTGAAATATATTTTGAGTATTTATATAAATTAATAATTTAAAATCGAAATACATACCGGCATAGAAAGACAGTTGCTCTCAAGAAAATTTTCGTTGAGCAGTATCTTTCTTGAATGTATATGTCTTTCTGGTTCAGTTTTCATCAAGTCCAATCCATATTTTGCAAGAACTCTTAAGCTGCGCCCTAAATCATCTATAGTAATCCCAGCCTGAAATTATTGAAAAATTATGTTAATTAAATTATTTCCTTCTCCTAAGAATTGTAATATATCCATTTTTTTGCGACAATTTCAAAAACTGAACTTTATTTTTAAAATAATATGTCAACACTGCAAAAATTTCTATCCTATACTTAAGATATCAGTGTACTCAAATCCCGAAAAATATCTTTTAAGAAAAGTTTTTATCTTGTCAGACAATGTTCGTCTCATTTTATGAAAGAATGTTGTCTCACTTTCATCATGTATACGTCTCAATTTGAAAATGAGACAGCTGCAAAATAAGATATTGTCTTAAAAGATCGAAAATTGTGTTTTGCTTTTACTCGCTTCAAAGGTATTTGAGCTGTGCTAGTCAAGTTGCCTAAATTGAGAGAATTGATTTTAAGACAATTGCCTCTAATAAATAAGATCCTTTTTTTCCACAACTCAAAAGATAAAAATTGATCTTAAATTTAAGATGTTTTTACAGTGTATTATTGGGCTTACCTCAATGTTACTTCGAAGTAAGTCTTCAAAGGGCAAATAGTGGTACTTTTGTGATATTGTTACATCTAATTCAAGGAACTGTTGAAAATCTCCAAGATTAACTTCTGATGACCTCATTAGATCTTCTACAAGTTGAGTTCTAATTTGGGAATAAATGACATGTATAAATCTAATTATCATCTGTTACAAACACTCACCTCAAAGGTTATGAATTAAAATGCATTATTACATCATATTATTAATGTTAGCTATTAATTTGATAGCATATTCACACATAGATCAAACATAATTCGTGTTTATTCAGTACTAAAAATGCTATAGTAAAACATTTTACTAAATATGTTGAGTTATCAGTTTTGAGTTCATATTGTTTTGTTTCATGTTCAGTTGATAAGGATTTTTGCTTACTTGATTTCATTGGCACTTGAATATAATCTTTGTGAGTTCTCGTCATCATCCCACTCACTTTCGGCCATGTTACTGGTGTTTGATCCGCTACTTGATGTATTGATTTCACAAAGTATGTTTGCATTAGATGACGAACTGGAACTTGTGCTTTTTTCTTTTGTGCATGTAGTTTCTTGAGTGTCTTTGACCAATATAAAGTCTTCTTCATTCGATGGGTGATTATCTTCAGTTGATATGCTTGGATTTTGAAGCAACGCTTGTGGAACAACTGACACTGGATTTTTTATCATGATATCATCAATGTCAGTAGGAAGAAAATGGTCATCCAGAGAAGATGGCTTCTTAGGATTGTGTGAATTTTCAACTGATGCAAGTGGAATGACAGATACTGGATCTTTTATCACTGTATCATCAGTGCCAATAGGAATAAAATGGTCGTCAGATGGTGATGGTTTCATGTAATTATGTGATTTCTGAACAGATAGTTGAGGTTTCTGAATCACAGGTTCTAGTAATTCCTTGAATTCAACCAAAAAGTCTTCATGGCTGCGGCTAGTAAGCATACTTTGTAGGTCATCAGTGGCCTTTGAGTATTTTTTGTTTAGCTCATCCAAAGCATTGTTGGCCTCAAATGTCAATCTCGGCTTAGTTTCCTTGCAAGGTGTAGCCTCATTAGCATCTCGTAATTGAACTGCTGGCATATTAATGTGCTGCATTTTATTTGCAACATCAGCTTTATAAATATTTGTCATGTCATTTTTAGCATTGCTTTGTACTTCATTGTGAACAATGAAAGTATCACTGTTTTGTTTTGCAAGGTTCTCAATTTCTAGTGAATTGCTATAAATGGGATTCGGTGAATCACTTATTTGATTATTGGAAATGTTTCGTGTGACAATTTCACTGTTTTCAATGCGATTTTGCTGCATAACGTCGGAAGATTTACCATTATTACCAATTTCAGTATGATGTGCAACTAAATTTACACTTCTAATATTTTCTTTACTATTTGCCTTGTTTATTTTAGGAGCCAATGGAGGTGGTCTAGTATGATTATCTTTTAAAGCAGCATCTGCAACTTCTATTTGCTTGTAACTTTCAAGAGTAACCAATTTGTCTTCAGACGGGGGCAATGTATTTTCAATTATTGGTTCAGTAGCTCGAGAGTCTGGTAAATTTAATTTTAACAAATTATTATTCAATTTTATTGTTAGAAGATTAGCGCCTTCATCAAATGCATCAAATCTAGATTTATTATTTAAATTGAGATCTTGGTCCATGTCATTTACCAGTTTTAATGGCAAACATATTTCTGTACGAGTTGCTGGCTTTCTTTTTTGAACTTTTACTATATTTTTTGATTTACTGATGCCTACAGATTCTTGATTCATCTCTCGAAGGCTAGGTTCGATTGTCTTACGTATTGCAGTACCTGTCTTTCGACCAAATGGTTTGTTTCTTCTGTCAATAACTGGAGCATCTAATTGCAAGTCATTATCTAGTATGTGCTTGATTGAGGGATTGATGTCTTGCTGTTTTGAATCACTCTTTTCATCTGATGCAGATGAGGTTTTTGCTAGACTTGCATTATTTAAAACCTTTAGCCCTTGTTTTGCTGTATCAACATTTGAGACCTTCAAGATATTAACTCCCACAGCTGATTTTTTATTTTTGAAACGTTTCTTTAATTTGCTTTCCTGTTTTGGTTCCTTTTTTCCTTCTGATGAAGGTGTGCTGCTTGCTGGACTTACATTTTTGAAAGAAGTCGTTTTCCCAATTGTATTATTCTCTGTTGTAGCTGCTGTTTTGTTTTCAGTTTTCAACTCTTCTTTAATTTTAGATTCATTAAAGCTGGATTGGAGATCCTCTGCAGCATCAACAAAAACTGAGCTACTTGATTTTTCTTCTGACAAAGACTCCTGGCTTGAATGCTCTGTTAAAATAGATTTGACACTAGAATTGACATTTTCGTCAACTTTTTCACAACTGTCTTTTCTGCTCTGAACACTGTTATCATTTTTCATCTCTTTCTCCTCTTCAAAATCATTCTTAATTTCATTTGCCAAAATCAGTTTGATTGGTGAGTTTTCATACTCAGGAATTGTTGAGTTATTGCTTATATCGCTCCTAGTTATTAATTCTGCATCTGTTGTGTTCTTGGTTACAATAGAATAATCAGGAGAGCTTGCCAGGTTTCGGAGACTAGGCACATGAGAACTGTCCTGTAAGATAGGCAGCTTATTCGTTACTTCTTTATTGCTTTTTTTGCTTTTGAGAAAGTGGCTTGGAAACTTAGAGGACTTCTTCTTCTTTAAAAACGGTAGATGATAAGATTCGAATTTTCTGTTGGGTTCTGCGCGAGACCCATATTCAGGGGGCCTTTGTTTATTTGTTGACACATGTGTACTTGGTCCAGTCCCCATCGATGCCCTGAAAAAAGTAACTAACATGTTGAATGGTGCATTAGCTTAATTTAAAAAAATAGGGAAGCAACATTAGTGGGAGCATATATTTCAAAATGTATTTTAACAAAATTAAAAGGTTAAAAAAAAAGGTTTTGCCACATAATATTGAGGTTTAATTAGATGTTGTTCTTCTAAAGAAAAAGCCTCAAGTTAGCTTTCCATCAAGTATGATAACTGCGGTGGTGGGGTATAAAGTATATGCACATTAAACTGTTTCAGATCAACATGTTCTGACATGTTCTGGACATGTTCTGACAGAGCACAGATGCCCTGGATCACCTGCCATTAAACAGTCATGGTCGTCAATACATGTTCTATGAAATTGATAGGAACATGGCAAGGGACTAACAGATTAATGAATCTTCTATCCAACTCAGTATTACTATTTCGTATTATTATTAAGCTCTTAATTTTTTATTGTGTTTAAGGTTTAATATCTTTCTTCTTTCTTCAACGTTTTTCAATATGTATACACATACTTCAGTGTTGAATATGGTTAAATAGTATCTACATGTATAGTATATAGATACAGCCCCAGTTAAGAGTTTACATATTATATTTGCGCCGCACTACAATTATCTAATGAATAGGCAAAGAAAAAAGTTACTTAATTTAAATTGCCAATCTAGAATTCTTCGGAGCGGTTTCAGTCATTTGGTGATAAAAAAAGTAGTAAGTTGACTTTTTCAATATCTTTTTTATACGATGTGGAGTCTTTTTTTGTTGGACTTATTATTCCTAATTAAGTAATATTAAAATACCTTTACTTATTTCTGATGATTATCTTCGAACTTCCAAAGGACCTATCCATTGCTGCGCTGCTTCATTTTAATTTATACCGATAATAAAAAATTTGAAAGCTCCATTATAAGAATTCTAAATTGGTAATTTTTTATTTGAATCAGATGGTCTGCAATTAATATGCTTCATTTATGAGCCGGCGACTTGGTAATTCTTACAATCTCATAAATTTAAAACGGCCATTCTACGTTTTAATTTGACGTGCTACGCTTGTACGACTCGGTCGGTATTGCACGTTCCTGGTTCGGTTCCCGACGCGGGTCACTACAGGATTTTCTGTATCCCTCTTGTTGCTAAAGGCAGCATGCGTGGGGAGCATTTTCACCAAAACCCCGGGATCGAATAATCGAGAACCTGCGCCGGGAATTGAACCCAGAACCGTCAATACATGCACCGTGTCACTTCTCCCACTTTTCCTTTTGACAAAGTGACAAAAATATATTTTCGTTTATAATGCTTCGAAATAATAACACAGACAAAAGTCAATAAGCGCTTGATGGCAATCTCATATTTGTAGATGATAAAATAATTATAAATTGTCTTCATACGTAAAAAGAAAATCAAATTTGAAATTTCACTTACCTCTTTTTTATATAAATTCGTTCTCGATATCAATTTCCTGTAGTTCTTATTGTTTGTTCACTGTTGTTAATTGTTATTAAGCAACAACGTAGTAGCGCACGCAGTAGTCGATTCTGTAAAACTCAACAAAACTTTCCCTTTCCAATAGTTTGTTTCAGTCGGAGTACTCAGTAGCTAGTTTGGCAGACAATCAAGAATGCTTGCGTGAGACGTAGTCACTTTCTAAATTTGGACCTTTAAAATAGATTCAGGTCATCAGTTAGGTTGAAAATACAGCAACATTAACTCATCAACTGCTTCGTTTTCAGTCATTTCAGATGTATTGAATATCAATAAATTAGTTTCTAGTTAGAATATTAATAAACTAATTTCATGAGGATGCACATAATCGACCACAAGTTTGTGGGAGCTTGTACTTATATTCTACTGAAGGTTCTAGAACTCTTTTGAAAATCGAGATCACCTAACACTTGAGACTGGGCTGCGTTCGGTAAAATGTGCTTCGTTTGTTGAGACTTGATTTTGAGTTATAGAGTTTAAATATGTGGTAAACGAACATACCTCAGTAAAATTAAAGATCAAAATAGAGACAATTGCAACAAACTTTTGATTATTTGATTATTTTGCAACTTGTATCCGCAGGGCCCTCACAAATTGTTTCAACAATGACAACAGTTTTCGCGTCTTCAGATGTTCATCATATTTTCATTGTTCAGCCAAATTTGTGTATATATATAGAGGACGTTGAATTAATAAATAAAAAATAAAAATAAATTATGCAATGTGGCGCGAATCGTCAAAAGTTCTGTTGGACTCGTAGTTTTAGATTAAAGAGTATTTATCTCGAATCTTTGTTACTAATAGTCCCCTCATCAGCATCGAGTCGAATTTTCAGCGAACACCGTTTCACAATGGATTTTGCTTGAGCGTGCTTAAGAAACTTGAATTGCCAATCAGGTTGGGACAAAAAAAGTGCCTTAGAATTTCAGACGCTTTCCGGAAAAACAGAACCCGAGGCCGAATAGTATTGAAAGTGTAACGCACCCCTCCTCTCCAGTTCATTTGAAATTCATGAGCTAATTTGGGATGGGCGAATTTCCATAAGTTTTTCACCAAACACGAATGTGAATAAAGTAAATGCATACATGCATTTATGTTGCACTGCTTGCAGATTAGGAATTAGAAATTTAACGAAAAAATTGTAGAACAAGTAAAAATATCCGCAAATTGTTCCAGTTGATGTGGCAGGATTTATCAAAAGAATAAAATAAAGAACAGATCAAGACATTTATTTCCATATTCTGCGTATTGCTTAAGCCATATGAAACAAATGGAAATTGTAATGTGATCCAAATTATTAAGACGTTTTATCGACTGATGATGTGACAAGATGGTCCCAAATAAATGTACATGAACATTAAGTTGCGAATGAGAATTGTTCAGTAACGTATTTCAGAAAGTGAAAGTGTTACAAAAAGTGTTAATGCCAATTTGGTAGTACCCCGAACGCGGCTATTCGCTTAATTGTGCAACGACGTTCAGTTTCTCTTTTTTGTCTAAAGATTTCGAAAGAAAGTATTGTCATAATAGTAGCCATAACTGTATGTAACAGCCTATAACATGTGAACAGGTAGAACGAAGTCAAACTGCATCTGGGAGTACACTCTAAACTTGACTGTGCAAATTAACCAAAATGACGTCAGTCAGAAATAATTCCATTATTTATCAGCATCAGTAGCAAGAGAATTGTCTCTTTAAAATTCATAAATCTCAAACATAGCTCCAGTTAAACCATGCTTTGAGAATTCGACAAAGATTTGCGCTAGTCCACACACAGTACTACTCCCAACAATTTCTTCCAAGTAAGCGACAGTTACCCAAACAAAAACTGTGAGAAAGTAACAATTCTAAAGTCAATGTATTTGGTCTCATAAGGAATAAGCTACTTACATGTACGGTAAAGACAAAATTCAATAGACATTTAAGGAGACATGTGTCAAAAACAAACTGATACTAGTTTAATTTAATGTTACTAGTCAAGCGTTGTAAGTCATCAAGATGCAATTCAAAGTGAGCGGACAAAGAGGTGATCAATAATTACCTGCAAAGTATTTTTAAGAACTATGAATATTTGGTGGACATTAATTATCTCCAGTCTGGAACGTTTATGAAATTTGCTGGATCTCCTTCTTTCCTGCACGTGCTCAAATTAGACTCCAGAACATGTGTCCCGAATATGAAGCCGCATTCAATTTAGAGCATTTCTGGATTTTAAAGATGTTTGCGACACCAACTTTGCCGACGTTCGCAGAAAAAGTTTGCACGGATGGACAAAGGTTATCATCAAATTATTAGTCAATGAATTAAAAAGTTTTAAATAGACAAATAAGGTCAACAAATCGCATGATTTTAATGGAAAAGACACGCAGTCACAATACAGTGAAGATCTAACATAATCCGATAATTGTTTGCTTGGTTCTCTAAAAACATTAGAAAAAATTCACAGGCAGTGGAAAAATCTCAAGTAATTAAACCAAACCTTCCCTGAATTTGACGCGGACAAATTCCACCAAAAAATACCAAATGCTACCACCAATATTGCAAAAATTCTTAGAAAAAGAACGAAAAACTATTTTGAAGAATTAAGCATGTCAACGGTCTCAACTATGTCAAATTTCCTTAAAACCCATTGACCAAATTATTTAATAATTTGTTTCAAGTAATTATTAATCACCCCTCGTACATTTTTTTCGAAATCATGTCAACATGTTAAATATTAAACTTTTATAGTTTACTTAAGAAGCATTATGTAAATTGTCTTTATCCGGTCACACGATCAGTTGAGAAAAACTAAAAAATTCATATCGAGTTTGGCAGAAGGGCCATGAAACATGATAAAATTGTGCACTGAATAAATTCCGGACCAAGAAATTGAGACAAGCGAGATACAGTCAAATTAACTTAGCAGATTATTCCAAAGGTCGCACTTTGTCTAGCGCCACAATTCGTTTGACCAAACGCCAAACGAATAGACAATTTATTCAAATTTAATGGCATTTCTGCTGTCTTTAGTCGTCACCATGAGGTAAAAGAATTATTCCGCACGATAGGAAATCTGCAAAGAAATATGATGTTTCTTGACATGTTAAAAGTAAAGTTGCACAAAATATATAAAAAAATATAAATGAATATTACTTTTGGCATGGCTCTTGTAGTTACAAACTGACTACTAATGAAAAATAGCTAAATCTTTTCCATATAAAGATTGGCAATCCCTTTTCTAGCATATATATTTATCTAATATGCACTAGTACTAAACGAATATCAATAGTAAAGGACTATGTCATTTTTCGTGCAATGCATAGAAATTACAACCGATAATTGATGAATGAAATATTTCAAGCCGAGTAGTCTCGAAATTTTGACAAACATTTTTTTTTTATCAAATGGGAAGTTAACCGAAACCGCAGCAAGTTTATAACACACTGTTCTACTCGGTCAACATTTTACTAAGTTGCTTTCAAAAATTGGTGACCGCTCAATAATAGGACCTGCGAAAATTAAGAAATGAATGTCGAGACATTGAAGTAGAAACATTAATCGAAGCATGTGCTGTAGCAAATGTAACAAAACTGAAATGTGTATTACGACAAACAATAAAAGGAATAGTCAGCTTTTGTTCATGATTTTTACTTAGGCTAGGCACCTAAATAAATTTGTTTTTGTACAGCATTGAAAGTGTCGATAACTTTGGCACTTTGTTTTAAACTATTTTTAGTGTTTTTTTTAACTCTCTCTTTAGAATGTTATACTACTAGAGGGCCACTTTACATTACTACATAATGTTTCAGCAGTTTAGGAAATGAAAGCTTCCAGAGTAAGTGGCACAGAAAAATGATCAGTGTAGTATCAGATATATTCATATCGAGTTAATTTGATGACTATTTCACAGGGAACATGCAACAAATGACAAGGATGGAATATAGGTAGAAGGGGGGGGGGGAGCAGTTTGAATGTCACAATACACAAACACTAACGAACGGAATCTTATTATAATGATTAAAGTAAAAACAAGCGGATGGAAATTATGAAGAACATGAGTGATGCAGCAGCTCAAGTAACAAAGCACTGACTTGCGACTCACTTGACTGGCACTAGAGCATAACCTTGAAATGCTTAAAATCTCTTCTAGCAAACGAGAAATATGAAGAAAAAAAACTTAAAATAAGATGGAAGGTAAGACGGCCTGCTCTCAGCAAGGATCCTTCGGTTTCTGAACGTGGACACGACTGGCGTGCAGCAGCACTTGATATTGGTGAAAGTATATGATGCCGCAGTGTTCGCACGGAAAGCGCCTGCGGCAATGCTGCCAAAGTCTGTGCACCAGAAAGTTTCGACGCACGGAGAAACCCCGTCCGGGGCGGCACATTCGACATCGGTAGGTAGACGTGCCACTCAACGAGTACACCCGACACTTGAGACCGGCTTGCCGGCGCAACTTGGAGCGTCTGTCCTTCACCAGCTTCCGCGGCCGACTCTGCTTGCGCGATCGCTTCACCTGCACCACATGAAAGTCACCGGCCGCATCGTATCCGGCAAAGCCCAGTCCACGGGGCGAGGATGAGGAGGAGGCCGGTGAAGTGCCCAGCCCCGCGGCGTCCCCCCGACCAACAAAAAAGTGTTTTCTTCGGACCGAGCGACAGGAGCCGCACATTTCCAAATGGTGAATCACGTGGTGCAACTCAAAGACGGCCAAGCTCGGGAGAGTCTGGCCACAGTGTGGACAGCGCGGAGAAAAATCGTCCTCGCCACAATGCGTGTAGCGCACGTGCTCCCGTAACACCGAGTCATAAGGCGTCCGAAATTGACACTCTGACGCATGGCATTTCAGTATCTGACCAGTGTGTGTCCGCATATGCTCCATCATGGCCGGCTGGGCCGTGCAGGAGAACGGACACAGTCGGCAGCCGTACGGCTTGAGGGGCACGATACGCTCGCTCTTGTGAATCACCAGGAAATGGGTCTGCAGCGACGAGTGATCCACAAACTCGCATCCACATTCGCGGCAACGGATCTCGCGCTGCACTGGCTGCGCGTGACGCGAGACTATCGGGGTGTAGGGAGTCACGGGGCCTTCGTGCGCGTGTCGCTCGTGCCGGTGCTGCTCCAGACTGGATAGATTGGTCGTACGGAAGTCGCAGCAGTCGCAGTCCAGCAGGTCGCTGTTGTGGGTGAGGATGCAGTGGGCCTCCAGCTCCGGTCGGACGTCGAAGGTCTCGCCACACTGGTCGCATTTGTGAGCATGGGGCCTCTCATGACCTCGGCCACTATGGGTTTCACAAACAGAAAAAAGAGAGAAAAGAAAAACAAAACTACAGTAAACAACAACCTCCCAAGCTCTCCATTTGAACTTAGATTCAGATTTCCTTAAGTTTTACTGTCACCACCACTGAGTCTTAGCAAATTTTGATTCTAAAAAACCGTTTGTTTTTCTTTATAAACCCTAGCAATAAAATACACGAACAACTAGGGAGCAGACAATTTCATGATACATATGATACGCACTAATGTTCTACAAAGCAGCTTCACTTTCCTTATTGGAATAATCGAAGATAAAAACGTAGAAATGAAATCTTATTCCTTCACTGTTTTTTATTTATTTATAGTTTCACATAAATGTATTTCAGAGTACCAAAAATGCCGTAAAAAGATTTGCAAAAAACTAGACAATTTTCAAGTGAACACAACAGATTTTCTTAGTAAATGGTCTTTTCAGTTTGGGCAACCGAAAAAATATTAAGATTTATCAAACGTTTAAAAATAATTGCCGGATTTCTCCCGTTTATCTTATATAAAAATTAATTTGTCAAACAATCTTTGACAGCTTATTTGGTACTTACAATTTTTATAAAGCAGTGTGTTAATAAGACATTTCTGATTTCATTTCATATTTCTGAGCTACTTATTCTTGAGTGATACACAACACAATACATACACAACATTAAAAACAATTTTGAAATTACGATACACAGGAATAAAAAAATGATGTATGGCATTTCTCCAAAAATCATTTTTTGAAGTTATCCTCTTTCGGTGGATCTTTCAGTGCGTTTACAACAAAAATGTCAAATCAGAAGGCGAGTTGATCACTACTCGCAAAATATGTTTATAACCCGGTTCGTCGGTCATCAACCAATAGGAAACCCCAAATTTTATGAGAAACAAAACCTTAAATAGCCAATAACTCTTTTTAAAATATGAATTCAACTTCTGTACAAAAATTCAAACAAATGGTTATGTATTTTATATTAGAAGAAACAATATAACTTAAATGTTAATGGTCGGTCTGATGGTATATCAATCGAAAACATATTTTTTATTTTTAACATACGATAAAAAAAATTCTCAGAAAAATGTAAATAAATTCGTATCGACCAACTGCCCTAAGCGTAAAATCCATTTCAACCAAACACTAAGTATATCCTGTAGTTTTCTACATACTGTAAAAAAAACAAATATATAATTTGTTATAAAATTCTACAAAACTAATTTTAAAAACTGAATTAAAATGAGTTGCTACGGATGCCAATTTCACCCTTCGAACACGTACTACACTTAACCTCAACTGAACAAATTATAAATTGGCGGAGTGACAATTAATAATTTCAATTAAGCAACAAGAAACTGCTACAAGGGTGAATGATTGGATAATACGCAGTCTTCAGCATATACGATAGGTCCGACAACTGTACTATTAATAACACATGTTAACATGCTCAAAGAACACTTTACACATTAAACAAGCAAATATGACGAATTTGCTGATCGTCTGCAACCGTAAAATAGCAGCACATTCATTGAGTACAGTAGCACAGCGGCCGCACGTAAATGTTCAGCAAAAAGTGTCAGGGTTCGACGTTGAAATTCTGGGTTTCAATCTAATTTCTGATAACGCAGGAGCAAAAACAACGACTTTGATCAGTTACAGCATGGCTAATTTTGTTTGTGTACATTTTAAGAAATATTTCATAGAGCAACACTACAGCCAAATTATAGTTGAAGTTGTTTTTGGCGAAAGTCGGTTCGGCAGCAGAGGATTTATTGAACACCTCGGCCAACGAACTTACAACGTACGTTAAAAGAAATGCAGTCAGTTCGCCGCACCTATTGTCTAGCCCTTATGAAATATCATTGGCCAAGTTGCACGAAAATGATGACAAATATTTGATACGTAGATATAAACTGCATCATTATTGTGTTACAATGGTAACATAATTACACTCCAATGATCAAATCAGTATTTTAATCCAACAAACGGGAGGGTCTCGGCAACTATTCGTCATTGGATTCACCATACGGTGTACCAGGGTTTAATCGACTAGTAGGTACATGTATAATTGACTGTCAATTGTCTACATTGATTTCACGATTGATTTAGAGTGGAGGTAATTGGCGACCCGCCAGGAAATATGCTCTATTAAAAAATAATGTTTTATATACTGTATCCTGTACATGTAGTTAAAATAATTCAATCTCCAAATTATACAGTATTGGCCTGACCAACTCAACTCCAGTTTTAGGTTAGGATGAAGAGTAACTCGCCCATTATTATCGCATTCTTGCACAACAAATTATGTCGTTGGTACATGTACGACAGGGCTATAAAAATAGGCATGCAAACAGTTTCATTTTTTGATAGAACATCATTCGCAATAACGGGAATGGGCATTGATGTAATCCATTAAAATTAGCGCAGTTACACCATACTCGTTTTTCATGGTTCGCACAGGTCATATTTAGCCAAAAATGTCTCAAATGATCCGTGAAGCATTCACAATGATCGCCCTATTAAATAAATAATTTCAGTCATAAAAAATGTGTGTTTCATAACAGAAATTCACAAAGCGATCAGGTTTTTTTTTTACAGCTTTCACTTTGTGGTGCAATAATCAAAAGACGCCCCTGTTAAGGAACATTCAACGCTGGTGTTCAAAGAAAGTGCATTTCTTTCACTTTGCAGGTTCCAAATGATGCCAACAGTTTCAGGTTATTCGATAAGCAATTGCAATTTTAAGAGAAGATTTATTTTCTTTGAACACCAGAGTAATTAGAACGCAGCCAAAATCTTCAATTTCTAATTTTCAAACCATTCACTTCCTTTTTGCACAACGATTTCCAATTAACATTGCACAGGAAAATGTTATTTTAGTCAGCTGCAAAATTTCAACAAGAACAGTATATATGTTGAGCAATAATGCAGGCAAACGTAAATGAAAACAGTGTGAATACAGATTCCATAAAAAAGATTATAGAACACTTGTGAATTGTTGGATTTTGGTTGATTGTAAAACATCTCATTATCTATACAATTACTGAAAAACAAATGCCGAATGAAGAAAACGAACCTAGTGGGGAACTCGCTTTTATAATAATATTTTACTATTATTTTAATTAGAAATGGTAATTGCAAAAAATATAGTCTGCATGAAACTATATTTTTCGCAATTACCAGTTCTAATTAAAATAGTGAAATATTATTATAAAAGCGAGTTCGCCACTCGGTTCGTCTTTTTTCTTCGGCTTGTCCCGAATTCACCATTTAATATATATATATCATCCAGACGTCCTAACTAAATCTCTCAGTAATAGAGATTGGTTAATAAGTAAACTAATAAAAAAGACGATAAAAGAAACGTAAGATTTGTTTTGTTGTCCATTTCATCCTTCAAATAAACGTCTTGAAATGAAGGGGCGAAAGGCAGTAAATCGATTTTTATCTTTAAATTATCTGTGACTCTTTTTTAAAAAATGTCCATGAATGAACGCCTGCACTAACTAATCTAAACATATTTTAAACAAACGCAAATAATTCAGTTCAATTGAGACTAACTACAATAATTACAAGAACTGATAGGCGCGTTATCAAAGGTTTTTTTTTTTACAGTATAAGCGATATAGAATTACTAACCAGATAAAATAACAATAACGGTACATAATTAGCAATACGATAAATTTATGTAGTTTTACTGTAATTAACAAAAACGTGTGCAATCTATAAAATTTACTATTTTATGATGACATTTCTAGCGTTCCAGATTTTTTGTTCTCACTTTGTATAAATGTACAGATTTAAATTAACGAATGTACATTTAATTGCCGATCACAATAGAAAAGAAATTTGCTTGTCAAAATTAAGGTTTCACTCAAACCATGCCTATACTTGATTTCTGGGCATATTTACAATTTCTCGTCAGACTATTCAAATTATTGTTTACAGACAAATACAATAACAGGGTACATACATACATTTGTACATGCCAACAGCCGATGTATATTGAGATTCGATGAGGTAACCAGATTGCGTGATTATTAAAAGAAATCGCCATTACTTTTTCTTTGAATTCGACAATGAACTTTTTAAACCACGTAATATGATGAAATTACCAAATAGCATTTGGATCAATTTTAGATTCACAATAGAAACTTGGAATATATAAACTGGTGAAGCCATCGGGACCTTTCCAAACAATTTCGAGTTTTATCTCTTAAAAAGTAATTCTCATGGACAGTCATATGTAGTACAGCCTCTGTAGTCGTATCCATTGGATTCAACTTATTAAAAATGTCACGCAGAATTTTTGCCACATATTACTTTTTCGATTTCCCAATCGAGACTTTTAAACTATAAATCAATACTTCCAATTTTGTGCAGAACACACTATCTCTTGATAGTAGAGCTTACGTTTGATCTTACAATTATAAAGTAGGCCAGACAAACAGACAAAAAGAAGTACCTCAAGGTTGACCCTTTAACTTAACACAAAACTTCATGTTTAATTGTATCTATCTATCCTTGATGCATATCGATAGTGCGCGACGTGTAATTCTGCATCGTTTAGTAGTCTTTTAAACAGTTGGCTGGCCTAGTGCAAGATATCAGTAAGTATAAAGAAGGCTAGGATAGAGCTAGCTAGTATTCCGACAGTTACAGTAATGGTGAATATTTGAAAATACTTCCTCGCTGACCACTGACCAATATTTTCAAATATCCACCATTACTATAACTGTCGGAATACTAGCTAGCTCTATCCTAGCCTTCTTTATGCTTAACCAAATCTCCGACTCGGCGTGCTTCGGCACCATTTTATTTACGATATCAGTAGTTTTGACATATTTAATTTTTTATGAACGTTACTACTGCTATACCTCTACAACACTGAGAAATGTGATTTCGAGTGAAACAGTAAGTTAAAAGACGAAGATGAAAAAGTAACAAGAGTAAGCAGCATTAAACGTAGCAATGGTTATTTGGTACGGAATTTCGTAGGATGTCTTATATCAAAACATTCAAGACAACATCTTGTAATGAGCAATTTCGGGGGATAAAAGATACGTTTAAAACGAACTGCACATTTTATTGATTGTTGAATTGCAGAATGGATGAAATACGCACACAAACACAATGGTCATGAGCTTCAAATTTAAAATAGATTGCTGAAAAGCAAGGTAGCAAGCACAAAGAAATTGGGTGAGGTAAGATATTACTTGAGCTTCTAAAATAAATTTGCTATATCCTAACCATATCAATAAAAAAATTCAACTGATCGTGGCTTCAGCATTAGGATATAAACGTGAGCTGCGATGGGTCGTTCAAAAATCACTTTTTAAAAATAAAAATTGAGCACAATTTTTCTTACCACATTTTTTAAAAATTCAACGTAACAAAACAAAACCGCTAGTGTTGCAGACATTCGTTGTTGTTTAATGTTCTGACATTAAGTTTTGTTTTGTTACGTTGAATTTTTAAAAAATGTGGTAAGAAAAATTGTCAGAGCGTTTAAATGAAAATTTATATTACACTACTTATCAATAATGACTATTTGTCAACAGTGACTACCCCTGTTGCTTCGTTGAGGAGTCATTGGTAAAATGTGTTCATCAGACATTATAAATATACCTGGAATAGAGGGCGAGATTCATCCAGCAGTTAGTGGAAAGGGGGGAAGGTTTGATGGCATCCCTAGCTGAAAGGAAAAATCGAAATTTAATTTCGAGGTTAAAGGACCGTTTGTCTTTTAGAGATCTACTTTTTTGGCAGCAACAAAAATATGTTAAAAAATAAAATTTCAATGTGTAACAAAAATACATTCGATTTTTCAAGTTTATGAAGCATCATTAAATGTTTATTTTTTAAATTGCATCAAAATGGCGATAGCTGTGCAAAAATAATTTTGAAAACATTAATTCTTTTACGTGTAAAATCTTGATTTTATTAATGTAAATGAACTGTTCCAATTGCGATCGCATAGAACATAGAATTACTTTCAGAACGTTTTAAGGAGAACTTTTGAGTTATTCGAAAAAAATTAAATGGGTGATTTATAATTTCATGAGCATCAAGCTGGCACATTTTAGTCTTACTAATTAAATCAAATGCCGATTCAAGTTTACATTAAAATGACCTTTTGCTACTTCCTAATTAAATAAATTTAATAAAAAATAATAACAATTAATTTTCGTAAACAAGATTTTTACACCGACGTTGTCGTCGCCATTATGATGGGCAAATAATTTGACATTAAGATCTTTTCAATCTGTATTTCTTACAAGACGTCAAAAGCGTCCGGCGCAAAAAAAATACAATCAAAAGCAAAAATCAAGAAATAATACGATAAGAGTC
Source organism: Mycogona germanica (assembly GCA_034698785.1). NCBI lineage: Eukaryota > Metazoa > Arthropoda > Diplopoda > Chordeumatida > Chordeumatidae > Mycogona > Mycogona germanica. The sequence goes on from JAQGBY010000110.1 coordinate 33,645, forward strand.
GACTAAATAATACATGAGCATTGCAGCAGATGCAGCAGGAATAAGCAGAAAAGAAGCAGCAAAGACGAGGGTAGTAAAAACCATGCATGAGGGAAGCTCTGACCGCCTTAAAAGTTAAGTTCATCCACTGCATAGTAAAACTTGTGTGAATGGAATGAATGTGTCAATCAATAACAAGCATTTTATGATGTAAAGAATGACATACGAATGAACAAATTCTATCAATTGAATGTTTTCCCCAAAGAGATAAAAAAATGGCTGAAGTAATTATTAAATGCAAAGCATTTAGTTAGTATACAAAAAGGCAATTCATGAACTCTGTCAAGCAAAAAAAAAATCACAATTTCACAAAATTTTGGCACTTTCAATGATGTATTCAGCACAATATCAATTAGCCCGGCAAATAAATCAAATATTTAAAAATGCGAAGGTTAAGAAATAATATAGTAAATTTACTAAAATATCAGAAACAAATTTTAAATGGTATATTTACAATTAAATAATATTTTTAAAATTATATTAAAATATCTCTGCTAAATGAACAGCGGGGAAATTGGTTACAAATATAAACATAATATATTTTAAGGTTCTTTACTAATCACAATATCATAGAAATTCACATTGTACATTGAATAATTATTTACAGATATTAATCATCCTGCAAATCTCAGCATGTTTTCTAAATTTTAATATTATTTAAATAAAACTATTAACTTTCTAAAGAAAATAAATCTTAATCCGAATAGGTCAAATTATTTTTTCATCTCCATATTGTCCGATTTGGATCGCCAATCAAATTACTGCTCCTTAACTCATATTGCCAGGTTTCCATTATTAAAATGTTTATTTTCCCTTAGGTCGTTTGATTCAACAAATCTTTTTAATCCCTCTTAACCCTTCTAATTTTGTATTTTCAAGCAGCTTAATATTAAACTTAAATATTTTGTATATTCAATCATAAATATGGAAAAACGGCCTAATCCTTAAACAAGTGACATTACAGGATGATTATAACATACAACTTGAAAACACATTAAATGACGAGTATTGACATATTGAGACTTGTACAACTCATGATGAAATATTGATTCATACCCACGAAAAACAACACAAAGCAAGTTACTAAATTATTACAAAATGATCTCCTGATTTTGTCGAATATTATAACAGTTAATTTACTTTGAGCTTATATTTTGTTACATGTTTAGAAAATCGCAGTAACAGTCTAAATAATCAGCAAATACACTTGAGAAAAAATATTAAATGCTCAAACAAGAAATCTGAATCCTTAATTTTTAAATGGCATGCACAAAATTAACTATTTTTAACCTGCACACAACCTTTTTTCTGAATATTCAAATGAATTATTTGTATTTATATTATAACATCTTAGTCGTTTTTACAGGAAAAATTAATTTCTGATCATTCGAAAAATGCAAAAGAAAATTGCACCATCTAACTTAATCGATAAGCATGTGGTTTGTATTCGTAACATTCAAACATAACGTGTGGTTTGTATTTTCAAAATCTAAGGACTTCAGTGGTGGACAGTAATTATATAATATGAAGCTTACCAGAGTATTTAAAACTGAAAACTCGTTAATGTACATTAAATAAAATTATTAAAAAATAATAGTTAATTAGTACAAATTAGCCCGATACTATTAAAACTTGGTGTAACTTTTACGTGAAATTAAACTGATCAATTGTTTGGGAAAATGCAAATGAAATGACTCGTCAGCCAGTTTTCACTTTGACAAAATAAACAACTGTAACTATAGAACAGTATAAATAATTAATATTTTCAAAGGTGCGTTTAATCACAAACAATGACTTGACCCAAATAGTCGCAAATTTAAAAAAAAATATTCGCTAAATTTATTTTATCTTTTTTGACTTTACTTTGATGTTGCCCAAATAATGATTGGTTAGATCAAGTTTTAATGTAAACCAATTAATGTGTAAAATTCCCACCCTTAAAACAATATATACAACCCATGATTTAAAAAACTTGTGTCATTTATTTTTTGCTAATCGCAGGCTAACGTTTGGCCCAGGGTGAAAGATGATGTCATATGCGGGCCAAGGCTAATGGGAGGGAACACGCTGCTGCCTCCCACCAATAAATTGTTGCAAACATGGGCGCCGCCGCCACAACTATACATACGGGTTGGTGGAGACGATCGCAAGACGGAGGGGATCGTGATGTTCTTCTTCTCTTGCAAAGGAACCTTATGATGCCTGCAGGGGGTTGGAAAAACGACATTATCTCAAACGCTGGGCAACGAGGAGCGCTGCCAAATTACGACTTAGGCAGGTGACCTGCACACTGTCGAAAACACGCTCCACAGAAGAAAAAATATATTTTTTAACACCTGCCAGCAACAAATGCATTTTTTTCTCCTGGAATTAGTCCAGGTGCACAGGCAGTACGCCTATAGCCCACCAGTATAGTATTTTATTAATGCAAATTGTGGGAAGTTAACTTGCAGGCGGTCAGACTCCACCCCAACTTCCTATTTCCCAACCCACCAAAGCCTAAATTTGAAAAGTAAAAATCATAAGAAAAAAGTTGAGCAGGGGCACTTGGCAGCCAATGAGATTGGCATTTGGGAAATTGACCAAACTGCCGTACGCGCATCAAAATAAGGGACAGAAGAAAATAGGTTAGAGGGTCTCTCAAACAGCATAGATAGGCCAACAGACACAGGGTGCGAGAATTTAACTCGCAGAGAAAAAATAAAGTATGAAAGATTGAGTTTGATGATTGAGGGGCTGAAATACTACTTACTGTGACTGCTGCATATGGGCAGTCAAAGCAGCCAATTCCTCGGTCAGAAAGCCACATTTGCTGCAGATCCGTTTGTTGTGCACCTTGAACACGTGAGTGGATAAGCGCTCAGCCCGAGCGGCCTTGTAGTCGCATAGCACACACAGGAAAGGTTTTATATGGGTGTTGAGGTGGCGTTTGAGGCACCAATTGTCAACACCACGCCACGAGCAGTAGGTGCAGACGAACATGCGGGGCAGACGTTTCTTGGACTTGTTGCCTTTGCCGCCGCCGCCGCCGCCACCAGACGGGCCGCTATCTCCGATGTTGCCATTCTCCATGTTGACAGACGGGGGCGGTGGCGGGGGCGGAGGCGGGGGCGGTGGTGGTGCTGGTTCGTGCTTGACAAAGTGAGAGGTAGAACTGGAGGCACCGCCACCGCTGGTGGAGTACGGTGATTTCGGTGGGTGACGGCGAATCATATTTATGTCGTAAGGATGGTCCTTGTGGATGCGGTAGAAATGCTTTTTGACATGATCGGCTCTGTTGAACATCTTGTAACACACGTAGCAGTGGAACGGTTTGTCATCTTTGTGGATATTCTCGTGTCTAGTGTAGAGGTCTTTGCGATCCGTTGCGTAGGGACAGTGAGGGCACCCGTACTTCTTGTCTGCATCTCCTGGCTCTTTATTCTCGACTTTGTTCTTCAAATTTTGAAGAAGCTTGGCCACTTCATCCAGCATTGGATTGTCTTTCCACAGTGTCAGATCGGTTTGCTGCTCGTTGTGATGCCGTGTCATATGCATGCGAACGCATCGAGCCCACGCACTGCTGTAGGGACATCGAGGGCACTGGAACACCTTGATGTTGGCGTGTGACCCAAGCCAGTGCTCGGCAATACGTGAGAGAAAGCCAACTGTGTCACAATCAGCACATTTGAACATTTTGGTGTTAGGGTTGTAAGAAGCTACTCTCGAGTTGGCCCATGACAGTGTCTCTTTCCCATCAATCCAAACATCTTTTCCTGCCTGATTTCCACCAGCATTTCCTCCGCCACGTGATCCACCGCCTTTTGATTTCCGTGAGCCGTGCCCATGTGATCGACCACCCCCACCTCCTCCGCCGCCGCCTCCTCCTCCTCCACCTCCACTGGCGTTGCCACCACCACCACTGCCAGAAGGTCGTCCTTCGTGATGGTGTGGTGGTTCCATGCCTCCTGAGCCAACATTAGGACCTCCTCCGCCACTGCCAGATGTAGAGCTTCCAGAGACCGGTCCACCTCCGGCACCTCCTGAAGAAACCGCAATGGCACCACCGACAGAACCTCCAACTGATCCACCACTAGTTGAAATGCCCATTGCCCGATTTGCTGCCAGAAGAGGGCCCGAACCCCCGGCTCCTCCTGGATACAGTGGCATGCCAATCATTGACTGAGCCAGTGAAGGCCCATTTGGCCAAAGACGACTGTTCAGTCTGGCCACATCTGCTGGGTTGCCATAGTGCGGCTTGGGCAGCGGGTCACTGGCATAAAACTTGTTCGCAATTTCCTCAAAGACATCTTCATAGCACTCCATGACCACAGGTAGCGGTCCTTCCATCACTCATTGACCCAGACAGTTTGATTGATGTGTCTCTGTTGAAGACACTTTGAAAGGTGCTCCTGAAACAAATTGATACAAAAATTGAAACCAATTTTTGCATTTATTAAATATGTGATTAGTACAATTATTAACCTTTTACCGAAATGATCAGCAGACCGTTTCGCAATATCAGGTACAATAAATACCACAACCCTAATATCAATGATCTAACCCGTGAACCACCACAAAACACTACAAACTCATCATTGGTTCAGTCACAGGCTGAGACTTCCTGAGCGCACAGCTGGTCAGGATCCACTAGCTTATCAGATACTTGAATTGATTAGTTGTTTAACAATTACAGAGTTAAAACTCACCCAGTCACAAATTACCAAACTCTTAAAGAGCTCCACCTAATCACACTGATTGTCCGCTTCCAGCATGCTTCACATCTATCTCTCATTTACAAAAGGAGGTTGTTTTCATTTGAAGACAAAAGCAACAGAGGAACTCTTTGATATCATATCTACGAGATGAATGAGAAATTTGATTTCTACTTTCGGATTTTTCCTTTCAAATGAAGTAAAATATTTTGAAATAGTTTGAACCAATGTCTGTATTATTTCCTGGTTTCTACCTGTACACACATTTTAGATGTAACTGTCCATGACACTGTGAATTAAGTATCAGTTAAGCAAATTTTGATTGCGTTTTCGCCCTAAAACCCCCTGAGGAGGCGACCTGGTAATTTTGCCTAACCCAAAGTTAGTATAAGCTACCTAGGTGGACCTGAAATAGTACAGGCACGGGTCCTCGGGCTTTACTTCCATTCCGAAGGAAGGCGTGCCGTAGGAATTTCTCTCGCCCGAAAAATTCAGAAGGTCTCGGTCGGGAATCGAAGCCACGATTGCGGGAATAACCGTTCGACACGCTAACCATTACGCCACATGGGGGTAACAAGTAACTTAACAGGTTGAAGCCTATTAACTTAATAGACTATTACAGTATTCTCGTCATCATTCTGAACTCAGCAGGCTGCTAAGTTTAAATGGATAAGCCGGTAAGTGCGGTGCTATTTGGAAACTATTTTAAGCCCGAATGATCGTTGCTGTTATGTGCTTAAGTGGCGGTGCGTTACACATCGAAATCAATATTCCAATAATAGCCTATTTCTGTTCGCCGTTTGTTTTCACTTTTGCAGACACATCATTTAAAAAATGTTCTAAACCATGAAAATTCCCCCCCCCCCCCATAACGGCTCGTTAAAAAACTCATGGCCAACGCAGAATCTGAATGCTCATGTTAGGCCTAAGGCGGCTGGCTAGATTTCTTTTTTTATCTTTTCAACACCATCTGGTAGCGACAACTATCGACAGAAGTGCGCTTGCAAGAAAAAAACCCTATGTGAAAGCCCCGCCCAGCCATTCAATAATCACAATGAATGTCGTCGTCGTCTAACGCTACCCGCATTGGATGGATGAGTGCCGCCATTGTCGTTTTCTCGCGAGCAGATCCACCTGGTGGCAAAGAATTCAAACTCATGACGTCGGCACATGCTATAACTGACTCTGGCGTCGTAGCCCAGTCGGTATTGCGAGTGACTGTGGCTCGGCGGTCTCGGGTTCGATTCCCGGCGCGGGCTCTCGAATATTTCGATCCCGGGGTACTGGTGAAAATGTGTTCTTCACCATAGTGCCTATGTACCAAAAGGGGTACAGAAACGCTTGTAGTGCAGATACTACACCTCCACTTTTCAAATGAAGTTCTCATATAATTTATATTTAATCGAAAACGCTCAAAAATTGTTAGTAAAATATAACAGCTTATTTTAAGTAGTAGTGTTCAGAAATATTTTTGGAACGCTCCGACCTGCCAAAATAAAAAGTATTTCTGAGGGCAGAGACAGTAGTCGCCCCCAGATTGAATTTTTTTTCATTGAAAGGTAAAAGTTGGCAATAAAATCCGAGATTCATACTTCGAAGGTAATTCGAACTTTTGTTAACAAGTATAACTTGAATAACTATAGTAATTCGACTTAATTCGAGTTATACTTGTTTACTTTTGATATAGTGCGAATGTTGTGACCAGAAGGGTCCCGAGTTCCAAGGCCGTGCAAGATGTTTTTAAAGATGAGATAGAACGTCGATCGGATCGACGATCGATTGGGTGTCGTTTTTAGAATTGATAACTGCTGCTACCATCGATAATTGACCACAATTGAGAATCGCCGAAATGTTTAACCGACATTTTTTAAGACAGGTGCGTCTGACGGCAAATAACTCAATCAATTTGCCGCAATTTTATTGATTCGCAATTGGGTGAAACATGGATGGCGCGCGACGTTAAACCATATTACATACAAAAACTCATTACATATATTATTCCAATAACAACAAATTTATGAAGAATGCACACCTTTCAGTTCAGCAGGTTGCTAAAATGATTGTTGTCGCCTCTGTAAATTAATATGCGAGGTTATTGGCTCAATTTAGTTGTTATCCTCCAATTGAAAGATGGTTGATAATTTTTTGGGATACATCTTTGAAATAGATTTTGTGTCAGATTTATATTTCGATATGGCTTTCGTCGCGATTTCCAGGTATTGCGAAATTTTAAACTGAGACTAGCTAGAGAAAAATTGCCGTCATTTGCACGAGCTTCAAGACATATCTACCTTGGGGACAGGAACAAGTCCGCGCAAACCTGTGATTCTGAACATAGTTTTACAATATATGGATCTGTTCCTGTTCCCAAATGTGCGCGACCACTTTGCAACATGCCGGTGTGGAAACGCGCCGCTGACTGACATTTTATCGATCTTTTACTGTAGAGCTTGCGCACTTGTCGTACCGCTACGACAAAATTTTGCCAACATCCACCTGGTGTGATTTTGTCGTGATCTCCGTTCTTTTATCTCGTACTACCAGAAACAGTAATGACATCGTCCACGGTATAATAAAAGAAAACGGGACGGAACACAGCGCAAACTGTGGAGTAGGAAAAATTCATTATCTATTTTAATAGAAATTCTGTTTAATCTTCACTTTCCTTGAAAGACAAAACAAGAGTTTTTCTTTTCCCAGTCGAAAAATATTCAAGGTTTTTAGCAAGTAAAATTTGAGAATATTTTGATTATATTTGGCCTTTTTAGAACCAAAAAATCGTAATTCGTACATGTGAAATGTGACGCAGGCGGCTGTCAGCTTCTTTCTTTTTAAAATGACATGTCTTTCGATATCTTTGTATCACATTTTTATAAATATTATAAGTTGACCTTGAAAGGCTAATCTCCAAATCTGAATCTAAGTGGAAATAGAGGTGGTCTTTTGCGGTTGAAGCAGAAACTATTTAATTGGCCTCTTGTTTATATTTCATGAATTTCAAATCCTGGTCTTCCAAAAACTACAATTATTCAATAAGCCTAAGGTCATCTCAAAATACATCCGATTTTTTTAAATAGTGAATTGGTATTGTAAATACAAGAGTTAAATTTTTTTTTGTCTTACTGTGACATTTTATTTAAAAAAAATACTCATCTGAATTACACCATTCTTGCCTCAGTCTTTTATCGAAGAAGTGGTTACCAGGGGAAAAATATATTTCTCTAGCGTTTCAAAAGACACAAGTACTATTTACCAACTGACAGTCTAACGGTTTTTCTTAAATGAATCAATCAGCTGTCAAAATATTGAACAGACCAGACTCTTGTTTGCATATCGAATTTTGAAAAAACAAAACATGCGAAAAAAAATTAAACCTCGTAAAATTAATGCAAGGGACTCTGCTTTGTCTTCAAATAACCTCAAGCTTTGCGCCCAACATCACCAACACCTGCCTAACCACTTAACGGATGGAAGAAATACTAGTTTTATTTCGTAACTAGATGCACCACTGTACCACTGGTGTCATCCAACAAAAACGTAATTTCTACACCAGCAATCGTTAGCAGACTTGAGTTCACGCCAAGCTACCAAACAAAGCGCATATTTGGCGGGATCGATTTTTTATTTTTACAGTTACAATCAATCCGCTGTTACATGTCGAGACATTGTCAAAAAAATCTCGAATTCGGTCAATATCGGTCATTAATATCATGGTACTGCCAACAACCGTCACGAAACAGTTTCCTCCTATCCCCTTTTTAGTGGGGTGAGGTGAGAAAACGCAGCAAAAAGAACCCCCAGCCCCCATTTTCTTTACCGCGGGCATTGTGTCGGTTCGCGCAAATTTTCGCTTTGAACGGATTAGGCGACGACGAATTAATACTATGACGAAATGCGAAACTAGAATTATAACCCGCGAGCGTTAGTCAACATGATCGAATAAATCATTTCAGCCATTCGTCGACACTTCCATACTGCGACAACAAAAAAACGGCGACACGAACGGCCGTGCAACGATAAAAGACACTAACGAGAGTAGAAGAGTAGGGAGGCGCACTCACTGGCGAATGACTGGAACAGCCAACGTTGAAATCGGGGAGAGAGCGACATTGGTGGAAGAGCCGCGGTTAGGCTTGGCGAGATATACACTGGACGGGAGAAAGAGAAAACGGAGGGGGGTACACAAACAAGTCATGCATTTTGTGTGGTCAAAAAATAGCGAGAGTCGCGCGCTCGGAACGTGACCGGGCGGCGGCAAGTACGTGAAATCGGTTACCTGGAATCGGGGAATCCGCATCCGAAATAGGGTCCACCACTCGCGAAATTTCGGGGGGGCCAAGATTCTCGGCTCGAAAATATTTATTATCGGTTAGGTTTTTGGGCGAAAAATATATCGACGCTTTTGTTCGCACAACCCACACCCGCTCGTTCGGCGTTCCCTTGCTCGAGCGTCAGTGACTCGCTCACGTGACGTAGGCCGAGGGGTGGTGGTGGTGCTGCGGAGTGGACCTTTTCACTCGGAGGTGGTTTCGGGGGGGAGGAGGGAAGGAGGGAGGCAGGGGTGGGGGTGGAAATTTATCGCCCGAGCCTAAAATGTAGGGGAGTCGCGGTCCTCCCTTTTTCCCAGTCGCGTTTTACGCTCGGACAATATTTTGGGTTGGCAAAATCGCCACCAATCCGTTACGGACGTCGGAAAAAAGATAAATAAACGACACTTTCGTATTTGCGCGTGAAACGTTCGGAAGGTGTTGGGGTTTGGAAAATACCCCCGCGAGCGTTGCCGTTATAATTCGAGGAAATGTCGAATAAATAATTATTATTTTAGTTTTTCACAAAAATTGCACCACTCCTATACAAATTTTAAGGATATTTTATCGTTGAAGGAGAAGGGTGTGTGGGGAAATTGACGCTTTCTCTTCTCTCGTGCGATGAGCGGCGATGAACAAACTTCTTCAATTTTCCAACCATTTCCACCCCACTGTCGACTGCGCCTCACACCCTCCCCCCTTCCACCCAACTACGGACTGACCCAAGTTGGAGAGTTGCTCATTCCCTAGCGGTAATGAAAAGAGTGAGGTTGAAAGGGGGGGAGGTAGGGAGGTTTGGTTGGGGGGAGGAGCCTGGCGAGAGAGAACGCATGATGTCGAATTTTGTCGACGTTCAAGATAGACCCATCATCAATTTTCCTCCTGATCCGCATACCTCCTCCAACACCCGACTCTCCCCTTTCGTTTTTTGGGGGAGGTCGCATCCCGAAATTTTAGATATGGCCTAGAGTTGGTTGAGAAGGTTCTACCTTGGAGCGCTAGTAGTGGGTGGAGGGCGTTATTTCCCACTAGAATCCCGTCTAACTATAAAATGGAGTCTTTAAGGGCGCATTTAAGGGGGTTTCTGTGTTTTTTTCTGGGTCACAGATTTCCCCGCCCCTCTCTTCTGGTTCTTCCTACAGTGCATGCCCAAACCATATGTTCTTGAGCGAACCCTTCTAGGGTTCGAATCCGTCCTCCATCGATCGATCCGACAGACCAACACAGAAAGGCCTCACACGAAACCTTAGTTCGCATCTTCGGACTAATCTTAAAAGGACGCACAAACGTTGATGTATGGTAGTTTTATGTCATTTAAATTTGACCATTTGAAACCTTAAAACCGTTCCCGGAATTCAATTCGTGTCAAAATAAAGCGAAATTGCGCACTTTGTTTGCATTCAGTATTTAAGAATCTTTTTCCTCGGTCAGAGGTCGTTTCACGTTTGCTAACGTATTTTGTCCCCAATCCCCATCCTTCGATTGAAAGATAAGACTGGATTGTGCGACTTTTGTAATGTGACCTAAAATTGGTCCAGTCTACGTCCTTGTGGGTAGACCGGAAGGTCGCACGGTGGTGTCGCATGCACCCTTTCCCCAGAAATTGGAATCTTGCTTCTATAGATAGCATGAATACTTTTTAATTCATTTTCCTCTGTGGATCTGCTGGGCGGACATTGCAAATTTAGTTGGATGCAGTCATTTGACAATATTGAGATGTTTCCCTTTGAGATAAAACGCCGCTCAATGGGAGGGATATCTGCAGTGTCCCAAAAGTATCCATTCCTTTTTGCGCGCGCGCATTTTTCGGTCTAAACGAGCCACCATTAAAAAAATTGCGTAAAAGGGATAAGGTGCTCGAGGCGCAGTTTTTATAATTCCTTAAATCCTACGATTTTTTTTAACTATCCGAAAGTGCTCATGATTTGTTTTTAAATGTTCAGCAAAATAATGAAAGTGAAATAGCGCGAAGAGCACGAATTTTGAAACTTGCCTTCAAACATTCCGAGTGATCATTTTATGTTGAAGGAGCTTTATCAATTAGTGAGAATTTATAACTGATTTTAAAAAAGTTGAAAAGTATCTTTAAAATCTAATGATTTTGCTTGAAAATGGCCTAGCGGTCAAAATTTTTGTAGCTGGCAAATTATTTATATCTCATCAGATTAAATTGTCTTGGTATCGGACAATATGCATTTCTTAAGTAATTTTTTTTTTAGCACTACAGGCGTTACGTATCATGGTGCTTAGGCACTGTGCGAGGGGTCACGACCAGTACCCCGGGATCGAAATTTTCGAGAGCCCGCGCCGGGAATCGAACCCGGGACCGCCGAGCCACAGTCAGTCGCTAAATCAACTGAGCTATGACGAGTCGTAATTTAAATATTATCTAATGATTTCTGTTTAAAGCTGCAAAGTTAGTAATCATTTGATTCTCCGAAATTATACACAAATGAAAAAATATATAAATTTAATTAAATGAAAATATGCGTAGCGCAAAAATGTTGAAACTGGCATTCAAAGCTCGGTTAAAATCCATGTTTTCGTATTGACGATTTTTAACGATTGGCAGCAACACAAGTGGCCGTGACCAGAGCAAGGGGTCGGCCAAACGCCAGAGCCAGGGGGTTCAATTTCCCCGACCCCCCGCCAAATACATTATAGAACGGCAACGGATGATAAGATTAAGCTATCCGTTAGTGATGCGCAATAATATTATATTAGTCATAACTATCGAATGATGAATTCACTATCGATGGTTGTCGGTCTCGATAGTTGTTTCAAATATTTTAATTTTTCAACCAGTTATTATCATCGCCAACTACTTGGAAATTAGTTCAAATATTTTAATGCTAATTTGTTGATAAATGTTTTTCGTTCTTCGGCTGGCAATCCTGAAAACTATCAAATGTTTCCAATGGGACGACTTTAAAATTAAAAATGCTAGTTCAAAGTTTGGGTCAAATTTTAAGCCAAAGTTTGGCTGTCAACTTCAAAGACATTTTCACTTTTAAAATGGTCAATGTCCATTATAACAAATATCCGAGTCAAAGCCCATTTCTGGTCAACAAGGTTACGCGGGACTCGGGACTTTGTACAACAAGCCAAGCATTTTAGAAATAAAATACTAGGAAATAAATTTTAATTTTTTAATGACTTATAGTTTAAATTTGACAACCATTGAAAAGTAGCTATGCAAACTTACAAATATGCCTAACATTACAGTATAATGAACAAACATATCACATTTTACAACATTTTTCCAGCGCTCAGCTATTCAAGGTCTTTTTTTTTAATTTTTTGCAAAAGGTTGGTGAACAATACGCAACAAAATATATTTGGAATTCAAAAATCTGGTCAACAATTAAGATTTCTTCAATTCTCCGGAACGTTTGTCTAACGATTTGCAAAGGACAAAAAATATTTAGTTGAGCAAATTTGAAGTACATACGATCAAGATTAGGGACCCTACATTTCAGATCAACCATTTCATAGTTATGCGTTACATCTTAGTTTAACAAGTTATCTACTTTTATTACAACCAAAACAAAACGCAAACATAGAAGTTATCCAATATAAATCAGCGTTCCATAATCCTCTGGCTTTCAATAGAAAACTTTAATATTTTTTAAACTTGCGCAACTATAATTTTTTTTAAATGTTAAACATAACTGGTTATTCCGAAATGAATTTAACAGTAATTCCATACCACTTTTGGTGCTTTCAGACATTTCACCCAAAGACCCTCGCACCACAAATCTGGGCCACAACGAGTCGAGCTGGTTGTAAATTTGGTATTTCTCAAACATAGTCAACGCAATGAAATAAGATTCTCTGTAAAGTGCCTCTCAAACTAATTTTCTGAATTGCAAACATGAAGCTACGAGTTATCAGAATTTCTCTTTATCCCAAGTAATGAGCGCTGCCCTTTTAATCAGTTTATTGGCAGTATCTAAATATATTTTTGAGATCACCAGATCTACCACCAAACCGGCACTATGCGCCTCTGCAGCGGTGAACTCTCATTTGATTATGTATTTTTAGTCGCCATTTGCACTTCGCTCTTTAGAACGATTGTCTGCGTGAATATACTAGAACAGAAACTTAATATTGTCAATGCAAAATCTTAAGACTGCCAAATTAAATATTTGGTACATCTTATTAAATTCTGTTAATTATAACAAGTCGACTATGAAAAAATTAGTTTATTAAGCCGAGATTACACAAACGTGCTCACAAACAATTAATTGTTGGCAATTGTTCCATATTAACCAATTAGCTTTGTGCTTTTGAAGGATACGAGATACAGCGAGAAAATTAACTCGGCAATTTGACGCATATAGTTGTGTTAAGGGCTGAACACGTATCGCTGGTATGTAATGACAATGCAAAAATAGTGCGCACGTATTTTACATAGACCCTACAATCTGCATCCTAAGAACCGTATTCAGGCTGGTGCCCTTAAATGAATTGCTGTGCACGACAAATCAATCTTAAGACATAGATTGCAATGCTAAGATTCCACTTTCCTGTACGAGATGCAATTTCTCTCCCTGCTAAGTGGCAGTTACATTTAATCACTCGAGATGGCATGGTTTTTCATATTTATCCAAGCTTTCTACCTCCACGATCTGTATTACTTACGAAAACATCTGCCAAAAGCGAACGAAACGCTTGAAAGCAAATAAATTACATATTGAAATTCAGTATCTTTGTAACCGATAAGATTCATTAAGAGCAATTACGAAAGTAACATATTTTAGGGTAACATTTTGTTGGGAGCCAAGTTTGGCAGATAATTTGGGATATAGCTATAACCGGGAATGAACTAAAGTTCCATTTAAAAGATTAACATTTGAAAATAATGTCACTCGATTCATTAGCGAATCATTCAACAAACACTTAAAAAAAAAAGAAATGCAATATAACATCAAGTAACATTTAACAAGAGTGTCGGCGATTAGTTGGTAAATTCAAACTAGTCCAACTCCAATGTACCCCCCAAGCATCATTCACAACAATGCTGTCGACACTAAGCTGAATTGTGAACGATCACCAAACCAGACAACGAAATTGACACAAGAGGCAAGACATCGATTGGAATGGTAGTTTCACGGTGGCAAGGCACGCACACCATGCTTCGGAACGTTTTGTGTATGAACAATTATTTGGCGTCTGAAATTTAAAGAATGAAACATTGTCAATAAACGCCTCTAAAAAAAGCAAATTTAACCAAGAAAACCAGGTAGAATGCTCAGTAGTTTCATCTGCTTTTCATTTATGATTTTAAAATTATGATAAGATCATAGTCAATGTAAAGTGGGTCGGTTCCAATAAATTTGGCTACATAAAGCTATTGTAACAATTGCGTGTGCCCTCATTTGGCATTAAAAGGACCGCCAAAATTGTAGCTTTCCAAGTACCATATCAGATCCTACTATGTAGTGTCCGAGCGATTGGTAGAAGATGCCAATGTTCCGCGGGGCAGAACAGGTGGGAAATCATTTTGGCAATTTCAATAATTAAAAAGCTTGGCAAAAAAACACACCCTCCAATTAAGTTTTACTAATGTGGGTGAACTAAGTTGTAAAGGACAAGCATTAACTAGAAATATTAATTTTAATTGGCGTTTAACCAGTAGCCTGCATCTAAATGGGAATAACTCAAAATTTTGCATACCATTCGATGGAGCAGATTCCGGTTCTTTAGCATCTTCTCCATCGGCACTTTCCATTGAAGCTGCCTTGCTATCCACCCTTTTGTCTTTTCCATCTTTGTCTTTAGAGTCTTTCACTTTGCCCTAAAAAAGAAACTCGTTTCAGAAACCTTTTACACACATGTGCCAAACCAGGCATTTTAATTGCAAATTGAGTGGCGCTAGATTTGTTTATTGAGGCTCTGCAGTAAGGAATGACTTGGCCACCACAACCAAATCAAAAACAGAGGTCCGACACTACTAGCATACTGAAACACCCGGACTAAAATTTAATTCAATTCCATCTAACAGACAATTTATGAAACTAAATTTCCTTTCATTTTTTACACCAGCCGTTAATAGCACGCGTCACTAATTACTCCAGCGAGCAGAGATTCCCAGTCAGAACTGTTAGACAATACAAGATTTAATGTTTTAATTTTAAAGAGATTATGTTAGAAGACCTATCGCCAACACTTTTCTTTTCGTCCGGCCTGTCCCGGTCACAACCCTCATTTTTACAGAGAACTACGTTTTACCTGGGCTTTTGGCTTTGGCTCTAAACTGGGATCCAATATGAGCTTTCCAATATTTTTACGATCGTGCAGCTTTTGCATGGCCTCTGGAATCTACAGAAGAGAAGTTAAGCGGCACTATTGAGTAATGTCGGCGAGCTCACTGAAAAACAAATATTCAGGGTGGGGTCGGCGTGCACAAACTCAAAAATATTAAATCTCAACCTTAAACGTTTATACCAATTAGTAATTTTTTTTAAATTCACCGAGTGTGTATCACAACAGGAAGATTCTGTACCAGTCTCAGTGCTTGGGCACTAAGAGGAACATTTTCACCAGTACTGCGGGATCTAATAATTGAGCCCGCGCCGGGAATCGAACCAGGGACCGCAAAACCAGTCCGTCGCTTAACCAACTGCGTTACGACGAGTCGTACATCGGACAACAGCATATTTCATAATGGTCTTAATACTTCATACATACATCTTCGAAGGCCCAGGTGGAGTCTATGACTGGTTTGACTTTGCCTTCTTGCCACAACTTGAATATTTTCTCAACGACTGATCGGACGTAGTCGTGCCCCTCTTGTTGGTAGAGCAAATGGCGCAAATGAAGACCACCAATACTCTTGCTCTCGTCGTACAACTTCAGCGGGTTCACTTTATCCACTTGCCACCACTATAAACAATGAAACAAAATTACAGCAACTGCATTAAAATAACTATTCCATGCTTTTAGTTATGCGCGGTTCACGAAGTAGGTAGACGATCGCACCTCTACCTTAAATAATGCAATATTTAAATTTCGACCCAACAGTAGTTAAATGTTCACTCACCGATTTAGCAAAGGTAAAGAAACTCTTTGTTTCTCCAGTAACAATACTTGCAGAGCCTGAAAACACGCAAGCGATTTAGTTTATATAAAAAATGACAATGACTTATATACAGATTACCATAAATACATCTGTATCTTACCGTAAAGAATGTATTTGCCCATTGGTTTCAGAAGGTTATAACCCTTGTTGCAATCTTCTCCGCCCAAGCAGTCCAAAACAATATCTACTCCTTCTGGCAGCAATCTGACGAGCAAGACCATTCAAACGCAATTTTAACAAAGTACACGACTTAAAGGTCCGAAACAAATGACTAATAATTTTTTAAATAACTAAAATTATTTTTAGATTTATTGGTGGCATTTACAGTTACATATGAATTTGGTTAGCGTCCACATTTTCCAGGGGTCTGAACACAAGACTAGACTCCAAACCTGGTTAGTAAACTTAGTTTACCTGGAAAACTTATTTCATAACCCAAGACTAGAGTTCGGTCATTCGCAATTAATAACCGAACTTCCCAGGACACTAGCAGTTACATAAATAAAGGTTAGTGGAAACTGACAAGTTCAAAAATCATGCACACATCTGGCTACGTAGTCTGACAGAAAGAGAAAGACAACTACTCATTAATCATTTGTGTAGCTAGTTTATAGATTTTGTAATAAGGCTCTCGCCCCTAAATGGATCTAGACTACCGCTAGGAAATAATTTTAAAAAATTACTGGGCAATTGAGACTGCTTAGTATAAAATTATCCTATTTTTTCCATGGTTTTAGTACGCAAGACTCACTTTTTGACTTCCTGTGCGTAGTCGCTATTACGGTCAATGAGGTGCGTGAACGAGTCCTTGATTGAGTCATGCTTGCTGGCCGAGGCGACACCGACCAACGTCACATCCTCCAGGGTGCGACTAAGCTGCGAGATTGCCTGACCGACGCCACCTCCAGCCGAGTGCACTAGTACGGACTTGCCCCGCTGCAGGCCGGCAATGTCAAACACCAACAGATGTGCCACCACAAAATTCATGGCAAGTGCCGAGGCATCGGCGAAGCTCATGCCCACTGGCATCTTGTAGAGGTACTTTGTGGAGGAGACTACGGCTTCAGCCCATGCCTTAGTATCTGTCAATGCGATCACACGATCACCCACCTGAAACGAAATAGCCAAAGAAATGTCCAGCCAGTCTCCGATCAAACAAACCGACCCAATACTAGTTTACAGAATGCAACCGGTAAAGACTTTGTTGGCCCACCGTTCAAGCGCATTATCACCGAAATGAGCAAGCAATTATGCCGACCATGTAACCGATAATTGAGATGGTTTAGGGTTAAATTAAACGGTGGTTCCAATTTACTAGACCCTGGGTAACTAATTTCCTGTAGTGGCCCTTAAGAGCCAGTCTTAAATTTGTTTTAATAGTTTGAATTGTACAAAAAGCTTTAGGTTTAAAATGTTCGCTGTAGTTTTACTAAGTCAGCCGAATTTTGTGAGTGGCAAGGGCTCTATAGTTCACATGCCGACGAGGCTGGATTTAGACTCGTCCACCTGCTGTGCGCGAACTTCTCCAATGAGACAGAATGAGTGCCAGTTGCCGTCAACAGCTGCCCTGTGCTGTACGCAGACAGCAACTACTATCAGATGCTTGCGATTTTATTTATTTCAACTGAGTTACTCTCATCTAATTGCCATTGCGCTTTCATCTGGCACCTCCCACGTTTACATCCGGCCATTAAAAAATCATTGTCAAACCGGTTCACTAAATCTTACAAAACATAAAAGCTTACTCAAATTTGACATCTAGATAGTCAAATGAACTTTCTAGTTTGAATACTTTCACACTAACATTTTAGGACCCATTTACTTTTTTGATTAAAATACCTTGAAGGTTGTGACGTCTTCGCCGACAGCTTCCACTTCTCCAGCACATTCGAAGCCCAAAATAAACGGAGTCTTTGGGGGATTGTCTACCACCCCCTGCCTGACCATCAAATCCAGGAAATTCAATCCACTACAAAGTAAATTTAAGGAAACAAGTTAAAATGTTAAAGCTATACAGCCATATTCACCAAAAGTCAAATGTCGCGATTGTTTGGGTACACGTTTATCATGGCTCAGGAGACTACCAATTCCATTTATATCCAACTTTAAATCATATTTGAAGTTTAAATAAACATTTACAATAAACTTTGTAAAATTGCCCAAGTTTTCCTAAAATGTTTCGGGTTTTAACTTTCCTGCCCTTCTGAATTGCCATAACTCCATACAGAAAGTAGTTCCTAAGTGTTTTTTATTCACAGAAGTACAGCAGTACCCTTCCTCTCGGTGCTTGGGCACTGCGATAGGCACATATTCACCATTACCCAGATATCTACTAGACAGAATTGTCTGCAAGACAGTTGTCTTTTGCTAGACTAATTCGTACACATGTTGATAAATTTAAGATAGAGCGGTCAAGTTGGGCAGATGGTTTTTGATCGCCAGTTTTGATGTTCCTACATCATGAACAGCAGAGTACTCATATTTCAGAAAATTTAACCAAGGGAAGATTTTAGCCCTTCTACCCCTTTACCAAGACAATAATTATACAAAAAGTAATCCCCGCCATAGGCCCCATCCGGGGCTGCTTGTGGGTACATATTTTAATTGTAATCTGAAGTTTGACGCGTGAATAACCTTTTGATTAGTCTTTTTAAACTGCGGTCATTTTATTTTTATCGCTAGAGAACTGTTTACCAATAGTTCAGTGGTTTAATACAGAGTCCCTTCCAAAAAATCTTTAAACGCCAAGCATGTTACTTTTAAACTTTATGAAAAGAGTTAAGTTATTTAATAATGCGGTTAACCATTTTAAATCACTCTTCCATTAAGTCCAGTTGGAGGTTAATACACCAAAATAACTAACCCAAGTTACTAGTAAAAATTCTAGAATATTCCGCAATTTCTAATTTTTATATCACGGAATATCTACGACGCAGTCTCCAAAACACAAAGGAAATGACATTAGTGTAAAGATCAATCTTTTAAAGGTCAATCCTGCTTTGCGAGTTTGCAAGTCACAACTGAACTTTGTTCACGAAATAAAAATCCTACGCACATAAAAAAATTAAAATCTCTTACACTTTTCAAACGGCAAAACTACGACCGAAAATTTTACAGGAAGTACTATGACAAGACAAGTTATGTTAAAAGCGCAGACAATTTTGAGACTGAAGATTTTAACAAAAAGAATAACCGCATTTTTTAAGACTTCTTTAAAAAAAAATTAAAAATTTTAATGGTAATTTTAACATTTTCTAATCTAACCAGAATATTTTCCTTCCCACTACACAACCCGCAATAATAAAGGCAAACTAATATTAAATATCTGCCCACCTAACAGATTGTTCAGCCAAGAGAGTAACAAAAAACTGGGAAAGCAATGACCATCCCAAACACTGATCTTAAGCGCGAAACTACTCACTCCAGACAACCACGCGTCGCACAGCATAGACCATTCGTGCTTACGAAACGCAAAGTTGACCAATCCTAAACCCCCCAACAATTAGCAATATTCACGAGACTACTATCTGGTTTTAGTTAAAACATTAGGCAACAAAAAAAGATCTTCAAAGAGATTTCATTTAAAAAACTAGCAAACATAGGAAACCCGCCATTTAATTCAGAGAAACATCTAACTAACCATTTCGAGAGACATATGGATCAATCCCAGAGAATTCCCACAGCCGGAGCGGAACGACCGCCCGATAGCTGCCACAAGTGTGCCACCATATGTTTGCTCAGACGCGCAACAGAGCTCTCCAACGAACAAACCGCACCAATAAGCATGGAAAATGTCAAATGTCTGCCAAAAAAAAAAAAAAAACCTCCCCCAAAACTGAACAAAAATACGCGCGAACGCAAAATAATCGCGAACATTTAAGAATTCTAGCACTGCAAAAAAAATTGTTTTTACCGCAGCGATCGATTAATATTTTCCCCCCAATTAAAAACCAAAAATTTGTTAAATTAAATTTGATTAGAAGCCTAGTGTTTTTTGCCTACCATGCCTTGACGCGAATGAGAACTTCGCCGGGTCCTGGCGTCGGTTCGGGTTTCTTGAGAATCTTGACAGACTTAAGGCCGCCGAATCCGGTGAGCACGATGGCTCGCATTTCCTTGACCGGTGGCGGCTGCGGCGCCGCCTCCTCGGCCTTATCCGCCTCGGCCACAGCTGTCGCGTCGCCGTCAGACACGGCTTTCGCCTCGGCCGGCGTCTCCTCGCTCACGCTAACAGGTTTCTCCGTCACCACTTCGGCCATGTTGTTACGCTACGCTCGAAATGAAATAGTCGCAATTGGAAGGCCTGCACTGCTTGTTCAACTTGTTGACCAGTTTTTTTTAGGGGAAATTGTGAAGAGAAATAAAACGACACTTGCTTATAAACAAACGAATTAACAGAAATCCGCCTCTCTGAATCACCGATACAGGTAGGGACGGGCGATAGCGATGAAAATTTCGCTATTTTTAACTATCGATAGTCAACTGGGACGAGCGAAACGGCCAAGGCTTGGGAAATGCGCGGATTTCTTGTAGTGAAACTATCGATAATTTCACTTTCTGCTATTTTCGCGTCGATAGTTCGATCTGCACTATCGATATTGCTAGCGAATTGTGGTTTTTTTTACAAAATACAGAATCTGAGTTTGGATGGGCGATAGTATCAAAATTTCTGAACTCGAAGCTCCGCCTCCTTTACATTTCTTTTCAACCGGAAAGGGCGCGGTCTGAGATTTCTCAGTTAGATCCCGCGCGCTTAATTGTTCATATATTTGATTACTTTTCTTGTCATTAATTTGTAGAATCGTGGTTCAACAGTTACTTTCTCTCGAAGACACAAAGCAAAGCTAGATAGTATAGCGGCAATAATCCGAAAGTTACTTTTTCTGCCCAATTGTGCGACTTGCATTTTTGTGGCATCAGATTGTTTTGGGGCTAGGCGGTGTCAAAAGGGGTCGAGAAGTTTTTTAAGTCTCATTTACATTTCGTGTCCTTTCGCGATTTTCTCCGTGGAAATGTCATTTTGTTTTAGGCAGATACACTCGTAGCTTTAAAATTTACAGTGTTATCTTTTGATATATTTATACGCTTGAGCTTCTGAGGCCCAAACAAAAAGACATTTTCAATTTTTCGTGAAGCAACTCGCAAAATTACCCCTAATGTCATTTTGCGGGTCATAATTGAACAACAATCGTTGAAGGATGAGGCTATGTTTTTGTCTTCAAGTGAATGCGCGCCCGCATGTTGCCTTAAAAACGACGCAATTGCTCGGTTTGATGGACGATAGGGTGGATCCCTATCTTGCACAACCAGATTTTCATGTTTCTGGTGCCATGAAAGCTTTACTTCGGGGGAACCCCCTACTTTAATTGAAATTTCAACGCTATCCAACCGATACATTCGTGACTAGAACGTTGGGAAAAATAGTGACAATTATTTCGGGCCAAGGGTTCAATGTGCAACTGCACAAATTTTCATTAAAATTCACGCTGCCGCTCTTTGAAAAATAACTCTTAAACAAGCTGTGCACATTATGAAATCTGTTCAAAGTTAAAAAATTGAAGTTCGGAATTATCAAGATAGGAAACAAAATAGTCAATACCTACATGGCATGGCAAATATTGGATCGAGTTGGGTGGATCGTTTAAAAAATTACAAATTTGGTCAGGAGCAATCTGAAATTTTCGCTCTCAGTCTGAAACGTTTTTGAGTTATAAACGATGATGGTTTTCTACTTTATAAGCATTTTATAGAAATGACTAAAAAACTTGTTGTTTCATTAACTAAGCAAATTCTTTTTTTTTTTAATATACTCTTAAATCAATAAAATGCAAGTTCCGATTATTTTAACTGCATCAGAACTGCCCGAATCAAAGTTCGGATTAGCGGGAGAGTACTTATCGAATATTTGCATTAGATATCAGTATGAACTACCCAGAGCCTGGAAATAATTATTAGGGTAAATGGACCATTGTGGACTTAGCAATGTCGACATCTGTTGCTATTTCTAGGGCAAGGGCACTTCCACATTTTGGATAGAACAGATTATATTTTGTTGTAGGATCTTTTATCAATCCTTTCTATGACCAAAGTGCATGTATACTACTTTGTGAGTGATTATCACACAAAACACACAACATCATTGTAAATATCTCATTCATATTTTGATTTTATTACAATTTTTTATCTGCATGAAAATTTCATGACTGATTTAAGTATTACACACCTTAGAAGGTGACAAATGTAACAGACTTAATATGGCCTCCTCAGTAATGTCGCCGCTTCTCTACTGGGACACCGCTCGCTGCAACTCGGCCATGATGTCGAAACCAGTTTTCCAGATATGCACACTGGCCTTTACTGCCTGGCGATCTGGTCCATCTGACCTGGCTTTCTTAATCATGGAGTGCAGCATCATGTCAGCCCGAGCAAACACCAGATCATCCTTAGCCAATCGCAAACTGGGACAGTAGTCATTGCGTCCGTCCCCCACATAGACAATCCGATGGAACATGGTGCCTGCCTTTCGACGCTCGGCCACATACTGTTCCAGAATATGACCCTTGCACATGTTCTCCTCACTCAGCTGGCACCAGTCTTGCCGATGATGTGGCTGCACATGCAGCTGACCACGCTCATCAAAGTTTGCTGGATTGGTGAGCACCGCATTAAAGATGTGGGTTAGACCGGCCGCCTGAAGGATGGCCTCAATAAACACCGAATTTGCATCAGACAAAATAATAAGCTGGTAGCGGCGTTGATCCAGTGAGGCCAACAAATCCTTCATGCCGGGAGTCCAGGGCACACGGGACACATAGTCCAGTAGCTGCTGAGGTGTAATTCCCAGTTCGTGTAAGTGCTTCAGCACGCGGTTCATGAAGACAATCCAATTCTCTGAGCTGGAGGAGTGGTTAAATGTGGATGGCAGACGACCACCTGAACACAGCCGCTGGATGTAGGTGTCGCTGTTGGCATCCACCAGTGTATGGTCAAAGTCAAATGCAACTAGTGTCACAGCCATGGCAATGTAAAATCAGGGGGATTTTCGTATGTGATGACAAAGGGAACTACAGAGAAAGAAACAAGGCATTAAGTAGCCATCAACAAACATCACAAGGTCGTCTTTTTGCAACTGTAATTAGTTTCAATAAATGTTCCCACAAATGTTAAATCTATCCAAAATATTTTTCGCTTCAATGAGCACCGCAATGTCTGCTGATAAGCTCGACAAATAATCATTCCACCAATAGGAATGACGCCAAATTCATATGTCGCATTCTAGACTGGCGTGATCGTCTCATTACAGAAACCTATTATATATTAGCTCGTAAAATGCAATGTTGTTATCCAAGTTGTTGGCTCCGATATCCACTTAAATTGGACAGGTGTGATCTCAAGAGATGCGTCAGACAAGTCTACTTGCGAATCCTCTATTCCTGTTGTAACTCTATACATCAAATGATATGTGTGATATTGTGTAAAGAGGACGCCAAAACAGTGCCCTGTCGCACTTCTGAGGGCACATGTTCTCACTCTTTACTGTACACCAATTACAATTACAATATGTACACACAAGCAGCCCCGGATGGAGCCTATGGCGAGGGTGCACCAGACAACAACTTGCTGTTTTCTAGCATTGTGAAATGATATTTGAATTTCTATAATTAGAAATTCAGCGTAAAATAATAAGCCTCTCTCAAATATTTACCACATAAACGATTTCAGATCCGACAAACTGGCATGGACTATGGATGGGCGATACTTTAGTCACTTCGGCGGTTTCCATACCGACGTATTTACAATCCGCGGCGGAAACAAATCGCACTGTCGCACACATTAATCGATTACACGAGCATATTTGTTCAAGCGCAAGAGGAGCGCTCCCGAGTTCCCAGTTGGTTTGTGTGCTACTGCTGCATATGGAGGCCTTTTTAGAGGTAGCGCGTTCGCCTCAAAAGCCCGTGATCGCGGTTTCGATTCCGGCAGACACCTTCGGAATTTTTCGGGCGAGGGAAATTCCTTTACGCGCCTTCTTTCGGAATAGAAGTAAAATCATGACCCGTACCTGTACGATATCGGGACGTTAAAGATCCCTTTCCTAGGCAGCCTAGGTTAGGCAAAATTTCCAGGTCGCCTTCTGGGGGATTTTCAGCGGTAAACCCCCTTAACAATATATATATTTTTTTCATGATATCTATTTTTTAATCCTTCACTGTAATCACTGAACTACCGGATTTTCTGTACCCCTCTTAGCGCTTAGGCACTATGCGAGGGGCATATTTTCACCAATACCCCGGGATCGAAATAATCGAAAAGCCCGTGCCGGGAATTGAACCCGGGACCGCCTAGCCAGTAAATACCGACTGGGCTACGAAGAGCCGTACTTTAGACAGACAATGGCGCTCTACAAGTTATTAATCGTGAAAACGTCCACGACATAATTTCGTGTGCAACAGAAGCTGACCAATTAATTTATATCCAAGAAATCAATCACAAAATACTTTTTGTCTCATCGTGCTTTATTACAATAACGTGTATAGGTAGCCAGCATAAGTTTCTCCACAAATAATATCTCCAAAATTAAAAAAAAAATCGCCTATTTTATTTGAAATTTTGAAACTTCTTTTTTTATTAAATCGGAATAATCAGAATTTTTAAAAAATGATCTGCATAAGGAAAAATGAAACTATCATCAAGCGCCAGTATTTTTTTCATCACGTTATTATGGACGTCAAATTCTTTTTAATTTGGAGAAATTTGAGTTCCGGCAGCATGTTGTTGTCAAACAATTTTATTGTGGCGCTGAAGGAGGCCTGGAATAGAAGAGGGGAATAATTATGATTCAGAAAACAAATTTTAGACACTTATAAAAAAAAATTAAAGTTGATAAAATATAATTACTTGGCCCATTCCACATTCAAAATTAGATGATCGTAGCCATATCCATCCAAGGTCTGGATGGCCTTCGCTGCATCCTCCTTTCGGTGGAAGGTAACGAATGCGAATCCCTGTAAAAAACAAAAGTCCCCGGGAATCTAATTAAAACTGTACGGTTTGTGTCATCCTGGCGTTAGAAAGACAAGAACCATTGTGGCAGAGTGCTTCGTCTGGCCCGCTATGAGAAGAGATTGTGCCGAGTGGACTAGGAGTTGTGCAGTGTCAGATGACTAAACCCCATAGACGCACGAAGTCACCTTTGGGTAGATTTGATGCGACGTCGCATATATTCGACCATGTCCATGTCAATTTGATGGTCCCCTTCCGCAATCTCAGGGGTTTTTGTACAGCATGACTGTGGTCGACCGATTTTCGAGATTTCCTGCTGTGTATCTAATTGCAGACGCTACCACCCTGACAGACTCAAGGAAGTTTTCAGAGGAGTTCCTTTGTTCGGTTGCCCCCTTAGTGACTACCGATCAGGGCAGGAATTTCGAGACTGACATATCCGGGAAGTTGGTCAGCTGCTTGGTTTATCCAGGAACCATACAAGCCGGTAGCACCCCCAGGCCAATGGTTTGGTGGAGACATCTCATCGCCACTTCTGATTGGGTTGGTGTTGATATTGCTTGGTTTTCGCGCATCCCTGAAAGACATCGGTGATACTCCCCCAGAGATGGTGTTTGGCGCTCCAGACAGTCTTCCTGGCGAGATGTTCATTCCAGCAGAGTCAGTGTCTCGTAGTGATTTTTGGGATATCCTATAATTCACATGAGAAATCTTCGCTGGTGCCGCTGAGGTCGGCAGTGTTCGTGCATCCAGAACCCACGTGGTGTTTCCAATGTGTTTTTGCGATGAGACGCCAATCGTGCCCATCGGAAGGACCCATTTCCTGCGTCCCTTGTGAATAATTTTTACCTTTAGTATTAAGGGTAAAGATCGCATCGTGTCGGTGGACCAGCCTTTATACAAATGTCGGGGATGTCACCGAGGAATGGATTTCCACCTGCGATCACCGTTCGGAATCCTCTTGGTGAGGAGAGGAGACCCCGTCCGTTTTAATTGCTCGTAGGGTGTGTTTTGCTGATGAGACTTTAAGGTAGCTGTCTGAAGGGAGTGTTGGGTGGTTGTCACCCCCAGCGGCGGGAAAATCTGAGTTTTTTGTGCCACTTCTACCAGGGAATTCTTAACTGTGAAGTCGCTAAACTAGAGACACTAATTTTTATCAGGCAATGTTTTTGTGAAACTAATTCTGTAATGTAAGCATCAGTGTGAATAAATAATCAGGCAACATATTAAGTGTTGGAGAGTATATTATTATAAAAACTCCCAAAAACCTAATCAAACAAGGGCACGTCATTGCTGGTGTCCATTTAGGATATTTAAAAAATATAAACTTAGATTTTCCTTACCTTCGATTGCTGAGTGGTCTTATCCACAGCCAAGTAGTAGCGTTGGATGGTTCCAAATGGACGGAACAGGAGCTGGAGATCGGCTTCACGCACTTCCTCAGACAAGTTTGTCACACGGATGGTGGCAGATTCGTCTAGAAATAAACGCAAAGATCACGCATGAACGTTTGTATCTAAAAACTATCCTCGAGCACAATTCTTCTGAATCCATCTTGGTTGCCAACAATCAAAAGAATATTTGCATACACTTTGGATGGGCTCAGGACAAACTGGACTCACCTCGACTGGAGGACTGCATGGACTCGCCACGGCGATTAGCACCATCACGCATGTTGGGCGGCACATATTTGCCACCCGCCAATGTGCCCTTGGTTTTGTCATCCTGAGCAGCATTTGCAGCAGTCGGTTTCTTGTCCTCGGCCTTAAGCGTATCCTGCAGCGGTCCCAGGGTGTCCTTATAGGGACACTTGACGGTCCAATGGTCCTCCTTACAGATTCGACACACCACGTTTTTGGCATTCTTCAGAGGATCGTCATCGGATGGTTTCTGCTCCTGCATGGCCTGGGGACAACATTTGCAATGTTGAATTAGAAATTACATTTTCAAAGCTGGCACTATTCAATACTCGTGCTTGTCATTACTCATAGAATTCCTCTTTAAGCTTTCAGGCTCAAACTGTTCATGATTACGAAGTATATAATTGGAAAAGTGGTTTTGAAGTGAAACACACTTGCACAACAATGGATGTTTTCTTGAGTTGAGGTGGTTGTTACGTTTACAGAAAAAGATATTACCTCCTTATTGGTGATAAATTGCACAAAAACATCTTCAGCCGCTATGGTGTTGGTGGGATTCGGTCCAGGAGGATCATTGGATGCTTGGCCAAATTTGTGCCACGTCTTGATAAGATAATGATGACAATTTTAATAAACACAAGTACAGCAAGAGGAAAAAAAACATACTTTAGGTATTGTTAGGATAAGAAGTGAACTCAGAAAATAATTAATTTGAATATTCCAAACTTAATTTTGCGACAACCCCACAACAGGTTATTTATTTTCTTCAGTATATCAGGCAAATAAGTAGTATATCAGTACATCAGTACCACAAGCACAACACATATTCTGCATATTGCTTCTAATAGAGCTCAAATTAATTTGACTCATTTAATTAACTGTCATGTACACGGGGATATGAACCCTTGAACCTCAAGATAGTAACAATTGATTAAATTATTTGGAGTTTATAAGTAACAGTTATTTGCGGATAGACAAAGGTTTTTAGAACGAACGAACTCACCTTTCGCTTGGCAATCGATTTGGAGACCATGTGCTTCTCAACACGAAATTTTCGAATGATCTGAGAAAAAGCATGAGTTAGATCTAGAGTTAAGGTTTTGGACTACAAAGTAACTGATACGAAACGGTTGGTGAAATATTATCTGCTCACAAATACAATACCACAAGATACTCTCACTGTGCAGTAGAATGCTATTGTAGTTGTGATTCAGAATCACGCTCAACCACTAAGTTTTCAACGGATAATATTTGCAAGTTGTGCCTGGGACAGCGCCGGACGAAAGTATCGTCGATTTATTATACATATTCAAGACGTCTTATTCCCATTATTTTTGGATGGCAGGTTACACAAGCATCGATTATTAACTAATATTTTTGAAAATTAAAAAATCATTTTTAGTCTTCAACCAAATTTTCAACATGCTTCCTCGTGAGTATAGATACATAACAAATCGAAATATACACGGACAAATGTGTTCCCCGTTTCCACCTTTTTAATATAAAATTAACATCCATGGTTCAGATGCCTGTAAGCTTACCTTGTACTTCTTTCCATCATCTTCTTTATATTCTATAACAGTTTTTAAACCATCTTCAGGTATTTCTGGCAAGGATGGCAGACGAACTGAAATATGAAAAAAGCATGCCAATAAGCAAAATGTTATGTTTGTCGATGACCCAAATGTATCGCTATTAAGAGAGTATTAAATCAGTGAATATTCTATAAAATAATTTATGTAAGACTTCGGTTAATGAGAGTAGTTGTGCCGTTTAGTCAATTTCCGGTGTCTTGGCTGTGACGTCGATTAGTTTTATTAAAACGGATTAGTGACATTTGGGCACATAAGTCAAAAATTCGGCTTCTATGACCGGAAGTTTAGCGGTCCTACTATCTTTTCAACCTGAATTATTGATTAGGCCTATTTGCCGTGTCCGGTTTCTTAATGATTAACGCACCAAGTCCAAATGGCTTTAATATACACCACGGCCGATGGCTAAACAATATTCGTCTGAATAAATGGAAAGCATAGACGATTCAGATTTTCCCAAATCAACTATGTTTACGACCATGGGCCGATTCTAAAATGCCCGTTCGCAAAAATAAATCCGTTCGGTACTTCCACTCCTGCCTAGGCTATGCGATAATTCTATATACATATATATTTTTTTAATTCACTGAAGTGTATATCACAACAGGAAGATTCTGTACCCCTCTCAGTTCTTAGGCGCTATGTGAGAGGCATATTATATTCATCCAACCACTGCTTGAGTTATTTGATGAGGAGCTTGTAATTCTGCCTAGCCTAGGTCACGGACCTATAAGTAGGATCATTAGTAGTCACTGGTAGGATCATTAATACCAGATATCGTAACGATTGGACTGATACCACTGATCAGTCCCCCGGCTCTACTTCCCTTCCGAAAAAAGGAACATTACAGAGATCGGGGACGGAAATTGAGCCTGCGATCTTGCGCATACTGTGCCCAACGAGCAACCTACACCAACGCCACACGACACCTTTCAGTCACTGGCCTAGCCTAGGCCTAGCTCCATGAAACAAATATCTCACCATAATCGTCCTCGCCTTCCTCCACCTGGTCAGCCCAACTGGTCTTGAATCGGCTGCGACCCACAAAAGAAAACGTTGGTTACACATTGTTCCCGAAAAAATACCACCAAAATAACAACATGATCAACAATTTTCTTACTCGGAATCAACACCTGGCATATTGTCTTCAAAGTGGTCGCTGAAAAGCCTGAAATGAGGCTTAGTAATGCGCGATAGTATTCGAATAACCGATTATCTCGATTGTTTTAGGAATCTATCGATATGTGCTAATGATAAGCGCCATCCTTAAGGGGTTTCCACACCGTCGCTCATGCACCGCAAACACAACAGTGCCATCTAGTGACAAGACTGGCAAACGTCGAAAATGAATCGAGCATATTGCGCTAACTGTTACTAGTTTTCTATCGATAGTGATATAAAGTTATTAATAGTATCGCCCATCTCTAGATGTGAAGGGGGAAAAGATGGCGTACTTACAGACTGAGTTGATTTCTCATACCCGTAGAGTATGCAGTTTATATAAACGAGCTTTGCGAAATATTGAGGCTTTCCATATTGAGAGGTAAGAGTCGAAAGCGTTGTCCAGCCACGATAGAATTTGCGACGAAGACATGGTTCTGTAATTTGCCCCAAATTTATCCAGTTTTCATTGCGAACCTCCTGAAGGAGCTCCTGAAGTTCATCGAGTTGTGGTGCTTTTGCCATTTCAATTTTTCGACTAGGGCCTACTAGAACATTATCTTATCACACTCCACTAGTTGGTTGCACCAAACAGTTGAAGTTGTCAACTACAGCAACGACAGAATCTAGAACACTGTCTTAACTCTTATAAAATGGGAACAAACCTTGACAAAAAGTGAGGTCAAGACGTAGGTCACCCAGCAAAACTGAGTGGTGTCATACTACTCTTCGAATCGTGTCTTCTCGTTCTTTTTTTGGGATACACCTGAAACGGCAGGAACTTAACAGCGAATTCGATGAAAATCCCTCTTCCTGAATCGCTATCTAGGACATCTGATTTGGGGGTAACAAACCAATGTAAATAGAAAATGTAAAGGTCAAATTATTGTCTTGGTCCCAATAGGATCTACCAGTGACACCTACCCTTTGGTGATCCGTAGGCCGGGTACAATTTGCATTAAAAACAAATTCTAAAACAATTGCATTATCACATAATTTGTGATTTATTTTTTAAAATATCATTGTTTTAGGCAACATCTGCCTGCAGTGTAGATTTGTTCGTTCTCACTGTCATTGGACATTGGACTATCATGTTTTTTGAGAAAAAGATATACACATTTATTTTTCAGGCCTCAGTATTACTACCAGATGTCTCTGCTGAGACAGCGTTTTGAAGAACACCGAAACGAAAAGGATCTACGAAAGGCAAAAATGTTGTTAATCAATGGTGAAGATGAACTGTTCCAAGGTCTACACCCACAACCTAGGAAATGTAAGCATCGATTTTTAAAAATCGAATTTATAATTGCCTTATTTGAGGAAAATCAAATGATTAAAAAAATCCTCATTCTGCAATTTGGAAAATTTCGTTCACATTTTAAAAATATGAATTTTGCACAATGTTTACTGTGGCACCTGAAAACATTTTAACAGGCCCTGAAATATCGGAATATGTCATTTGTGTTCATGAGTTCTGCGGAATACATTTTAAATATTTTAAAATTAATTTTCTTTTCTATAGTTGGCCACTCTCCTGGTGGAATCTGTTATGGCAGAGAAGTAATTCCGCCTGATTGGGTAAGAACCAATAAAGTTGATTTGTTGATCTCAAAGAATATATTGAAATACCTGTCACATATAGTCAAGATTAACCCAGGTTGAATATGTTTCAACCTGTTCTCTTAAAACCATTTACTAGAGAACTCGTTTTATTATTTACTATATACCTGTGCTGTAGTTTAAAATTACAATCTCAATGATTTTCACTCAGGTGTTGGACTATTGGCATCCATTGGAAAAAGCACAATATCCAGAATACTTTGCTCGTCGTGAACAAAGGAAAAATGAGTTTGTCACCTTCTGGGAGAAACAGTATGGCAAGTCCAACCCAGTGAAGACTCACCATTAATGGCGCGATGAGCTGCATTTCGATTTCAATAAAATATGATTATATATTGGCTTGTTCCTTGAAAAGACAAGGTATGAATTAGTATTGAATAAACGTGTAAATAGAAAATAAAACGATTTGAAAATTGATACCTTCCAATAACATTAATAATAGTTCGAATATCTGTAATTGGAAAGTGTTTTCAAGCAGTGATTAATACGAAGTTATCAATTGACTGAATACTATGGCGTTTAATCCCAGAATAAACTTATGTAGTAAAGTGTAAAAGAAAACTTAAAACTGGTTTAAAACTTAGCTCATGTTTGCGGAAGCCCAATTCGATGTGTCATCTTGCCTGCTTCAGGAGTGCTACAGTGAAAGCCCAATTCCATGGGTCATCTTGCCTGCTTCAGGAGTGCTGAGTCGGACGGACGAGTGTTAAATTAATCGACACGGAATTTCAACGATGACAAGCGCTTGATTTTACAGGTATGTTGTTACTTTTTTTTTTAATTCACTGAAGTGACTGGTTACAACAAGAAGATTCTGTACCCCTCTCAGTGCTTAGGCACTATGTGAGAGGCACATTTTCACCAGTACCCCGAGCCA
>JAQGBY010000111.1:0-65623 GCA_034698785.1 Mycogona germanica
CCAATACTCTAGGTACGTTTGCAGACCCCCCGCATTCTTAGTCATTTGAGCTCTTAGCGCAGGAATGGTCCAATTCCAGTCATAATTGGATTTAAATGTCGCATTGAAACGTATCTTAAGTCTTTCAGAAGCTTTTATGGTTAAGGTATATAAGTGACGACTATCGCAATTCGGACCCACTTTATTTGTCCTCTATCGAATTATCTTATTTTATCTAAATGGTGAATTCGGGACAGACCGTTAAAAATATTTATAGATTATTAAAAATAATAATAAAATATTATTATAAAAGCGAGTTCGCCACTCGGTTCGTCTCCTTCATTCGGTCTGTCCCGAATTCACCATTTAGATATATATCATCCAGACGTCCTAACTAAAACCCCTCATGAAGATTCAATTGGATTTTGCAGCTGCTTGCAGAATACCATGAATGTGAACTTTCACTTGCAAATGACGTGATTTTGACAGCCCTAGTTTCTGTCTCATTTCCTCCAGATGTCGCTGCATGCAACAACCCGACAGGCCTATCGCCATATATCCTGCCTTCGAGAAGGAACTAGCGAGGTCTGTCCTTGCTAAATAAAAATGCTCTCCTGCGGCAAGTATCACTCCAGGATAATAGATAAAGACTATGAGCACCTGTAGCTCTCTAAAGCGAAACCAAAACCTGAAAGACATATTATCAGCTAAACACAACATTAGGGGGGGCATATATTCATAATGAGCAAGATAGGTAACAGAATATTCGGCAGATTAGGCGCGCTAAGCCAAAACATTCCTGCCAAAATCAACAGAAGGTACATCACTATGAGTAAACACGATAAGCATATGCACTCAATAGTACATCGTGTGTGTGCAATTTTATTCAATTTCCTGAACATGTCTAAAACAAACATTCACTGAAAATCGAAATGCCTGAAATAATATATCGTTGAAAGAGACGAAGATATTTTGATAAAAACAATAGTATTTTCACGAATTTAAATTTAATACTGGAATTGTAAGATACTCAAGTCCGCACCTGAACATTTTATTCTTATTTGAAATAAATTTTGAAAAAAACTTCTGAATTTCGTGATAAACTTAACTTTTGATAATAAGAATGTCAAAAATTCCATAGAAGTTAAATTACTTGTGAATTAAAAAAGGTAAATAGACATTTTCTGACAATTCAAAATACACATGGAATTTCTGAAAGGTTAATCTAGTTCATTTGATTCGATTTTATCCCCAGTAATGATAAAATCGAGGCAATTTTTAAGTCTCAGTGATTTGCAGGAATACAGTATTTAAGTAAACACGTACACGGATTAACCAATAGGCGTGGGAAGAGTCGATATTGCATTTGACCATTTCGCAATTTGCGGCTACCCGTTCGGTCCTGGCCAAGGGTCTCCCTATTGCGAACGACCTCCTGATCTGTTCGAATCGCAGGCGCCCTCTGCCGCTCCGTAGTATTTTGAACTGAAGTAAATTAGTCGCCGCCTAAACAAGATTACAATTAGGCACACAGCACGAGTCCGAAAAAGAAAAACCAATTTTTAAAAGTGCTCGTGGTGACGTCAGATCGTGACGCGCCATCCGTTTAGCCGACTCACCGTGCGCCATCCCGACAAAAGCATATCCTTTTGAGATCCCCAATACTTTTAGAGATTGCTAAGACGATCATAACAAAATTAGAATAATCTGTACTAAAATGTACTCAGTCTTTTTACACATATAAGTTCAAAATACCAATTCCAAGAACATCCAGAATAAAGATTGTCCCTTCCACGACTTCAAAAGTGAAACCATTGGTGCTTCGAAGTGGCATTCTAACAGTCCTCTGTCATGAGCAAAAAATCTCCATATGTCGCTTTAAGAGGTTACCACGGAACCACGGAAGCGAATGCGTCTCAGTCCCGAGCTATTTTATGTAAGTGAGTCCATCTATCTTATTAAGCGGGGTCTCATGAGGAGAGTCGATCTTCTGTGCCGATCTCCTTCACTAGTACACCGCCGCGCCATTATCCCAATTTTCTTAATTCCTTCTCTTCCTCTCTGCTCCCTGCCTGCCATGGTCTGTGTTGCTGCCCGGGCACGAGAAAATGACACCGGTTGTTATGGTTACCATCTTGGCGGAAAAAGTAAACCCCTTCGTCAGGGGCAAAAATGACTCGGGTTAGAAGTTATTTTTTTTGCTACAAGCTTAGATGCAAGAAGACGCTAGGTTCCCAGTTAAGACGTTTGATGGATAATAATGAAATGCTACATAGATCATAGGCCAAAAAACAAACAGGTGGACCAAAATAAACCAAGCAGGAACCTGGACGATTGTGGCATTTTTCTTATAAACTACCTGAAACACGTTTAATAGAAAGTTATGCTGTAGTGCTACCTATAGAGATAAAGTAAATATTGAAAATTTCTGGCCCAAAATGTATTGGCTACTCCTTCGGAAACATACATCATTTTTTGTTGCTCACACAATACAATTCGACACAAAGTTTTCTTTCTTTTTTCCCCTGTTAAACTGTAATTTATCATGTTTACTCAAGCAATTCTTCCAGTATAGGTTATCGATCTATGCTAAACAACTTTTCATTTTCAAAACTTGAAACTACGAGTGTATAGAGTAATACACCGGGAAATCCATTCATGTGCGAGCTTGTCATGCGTTGGGCATCCAACCATGCGCTCACCGCAGGGGCTCGACCAGGGTTATGTTTCTCCCTATCGCTTTCCCCCCCCCCCCCCAAATCAAAATCCCCTATGGAAACCGGGTACCAGTCTTTTCAGGTTTTCGGATAATGTTTTCCAACCTGTAACCCCCCATACCTTTATACGGTGAAGCCGATTTATCCGCGAACGTAATATATTTACTCGAGTACTGTACATGTACGGGTTTAGGCGAACGCTTATTTTGAACAAGCGCAGTATATTATACCGGCTGTAATATATTGGCTATATCGACCTACCACACCCGACCTGGTTATTGTAGTCGATGGAAGGTCATTCTCTATAGCACCACATAAGCGAATCGTGGCAGTTTATATTTATTAATACAAGTAACTAAGAGTATATTTATTACGATACTATGAGCATATCTAGATCGCCAATATCGCTTTAATATCGTTTACCTCTGTTTTAATATAAAATATGATTTCATTTCTTAATATTTATTTCTATAAATAAAATGTGTTACTATGATCACTATTTTCACTATTTATTTTGAATTAATTAATTAAATCAGCACCTTCAAATGTGGCAACGTACCCGCGCGCGTTGTCCAATAGACCGAAAGATAAGGACAAATGCAATTGACTATTGAGATAATGTTTTGATATTACAAAAGACGCCGAAAATGACTTCAAATTGAGGCACTTAGAATCACAGTAGTGCAAATGATTTGTCGGGATTGTGATTCTTGACCGCATCAGGAAAACACTGATGAACTCTTGAAACATTGCGAAAAGTTTCTTCTCTGCCCAAATGACATATTGTATTGTACTAAAAAAATCTTTTCATCGGAAAACCTGTTATCGATTAAGGCTAAGTATGGTTTCCTGCAGTCTGTCTGACGGTAATGAAACGATTTTTATTGGTCGTATTTTTATGTCCGGTCGATGCAATCGAATGCAACCACATGCTGGACTATGTGGCATTTCAGATAGGATCGATTTTGGATAGAACAAATATTGTATGAAGTAGCTTGTTGCATTCATCTAAAGAGAGGATACGTGTGTTCAGTTGTCATCTGTTGTGGTAGTCGAAAACGTATCTCGTTTATTCGAGCCAGGGAACTGGCAATGGTTCAATGTGCCCCTCGAATGCTGCTGAAACACAATGCACAGTTCGCATGGGAACAGAATCATCTGTATGTATAGAGTATAGAGAAATTATCTTAACTTGACGAAAGAAAACTTTCATTTTCAGATTAATCGATACGTTTGCTATTGAATTACCAAATCCAAGTAAAGTTGGATACTTCGTGTAACGAGGAAAAAACGGTGGGGGGGGGTGTGTGTGAGAGGAATATGTTTCGATATTTGCAATTGAAATTCAAAGCAGGTACCTTCACGCGAATGTTGTTTTTCTGCACGAATTCTGTCCTTCGCATTCAACTACATCGCCACCGGCGCAGCCTAAGAGTGTTTTTTTTTTGGTGCGCACTTCCGTGCAGACATGTTTTGCCGCCAGCCTTCCGCATCTGGTTCATGTTTCCAGAGAACTTCTCCGATTCAAAAGACTCCCTGCGTGCAGAAGAAGCAAAACAGCAGCAACCAGTAAAAGCATCTGAGCAAGTCGGCGCGGCGACAGAAAAAAAAGTTGGAACCTACACACAAGACGGCATCACTTTAACTGCCAAAGAAACTTAAGGAATAAAAATAAGAACTTTCGGTTGCGAAATTAATTCGGTTTCCGTAGAGAATGGCGGCTTAGAAAATGGCTGGCACGCTTCAGCCGCTTTGGTCTCACAATAGGCTCAGAAAGTAACGTTAGAAAGCTCTTCTAAAAAAAACCAGCGATCGGTTACCTGCAACAAAACAAAACACACCATTTAAAATACATAATTTAGGATCATGCATTGTTTAAGAGTTTAGGAGTATTACATTCGGGTGGCGAAATAAAATTAACCCAGCTGTGAATTTCAAAACATGCTTCTAAAAAGTAGGCGATGAGTAACGCACCAACGAACGACAGAGAACATAAATTTTCAATGAGTTCCGGAAAGAGATGCTGCCCTCTCACGACGGTGCAAACTTTGAAAGTCGTCCCACTATATGGTGGCATCTTGCGTGCGTAAGCGTTGTTAGGCATGCACACGAGAAGCCCTTTCAAACAAAATAGACTTCTGCTTTCGTCCTACATCCATCCCTATTGTCCGGAAAAATTACTCGAGTCCTCAGCACAGGGGAGCTCTTCGTAATGGGCGCAAACGGGGAAACAGATTCACACATGAGGCACCCCATTCCATAAGTTACAGCATCCACCTGGATAGCCATAAAGAGCGTTCGGTTTCGATACAGTAGCTCTCTATAGGACATGACTAAATAGGGTAGTTGCCGTAACACGATTTGCTCCAACAGTCTCATCCCACGCACAACGCCACCCCTATCATCCAGAAAGCACTGTTACAGAGGCAGACCACTTCACGGAACCCAATAACTATAGCAATTCCGCTCGCCGAATCTCGAAACAGTTGTAGCCAATCTTTTTACGTCCGCTGCGAACATGAGAGATTGGGCGAAAAACGATTTCGGAGCCAGCGGAATCTTTCTCCACCTGAGATCCGACACCGAATTGAGCACTCTGAACTCTTTTATTTTGAAGATGTCATTCAAATATAATTTTTTTGGCAAGATGTATTTCAGTGATGTAATTTTGTAATTTCTAGAAAATTTATGTATTTTTTTTAACGGTATCTGAAATAATAAAAGACCAATTTTTCCATATCTGCAAAGGGAAATCGATTTTTTTGGTGATATCTGGTACATGATAATGATACCTAAAAAATGGCAAATAAAAATATTCGGTCGATTTTTTTGATCAATCTGTTTGCAATTAGAAGTAGCAATCAATCAATAAGTAGGTATCAATCAATTGATTCACTCGAAATATTCACACACTGCTGCACTTACACTTCGTTCATGCTACGATTTTCAACGGACGCTTCGTGATAGCTTTTCTCATAGTCCCACTGATGAACCTATTTGCACTGTACACCTTTTCTATATCTTTGGATGGATGAACGAAAACGACGAAAACGAATGAAAAACAACAAAAAAGCCATGGCTTGAGTGCGCACCTGGTGAGCGCTTTCGCTAATTGCAGTCAGTTTTTCAGTAATTACGAGCGTGCAGTGAACGTTGCGTGAGTGGAAACATCTGTCAGCCAAAAGTAAACTAGCATTACACATAAAAGCAATTAGCAATAGACGGGAGAGAAGAACAAGAAAAAACAGCATTGAAAAAACCGAAGAAAAAATATGGGACTGCTAATTTGCTAACGAAGTACTGCCAAAGACCATTAATACTGTCGGGGACTGCAGAGAATGATAAATATACGTGTAAATAAAAGCTAATGAATTTTTGCTTGAAATGGCAACCTCGTTGAGAAAGGTGGAACAACAGCTTACAATCGACATCGTTATAAATCAGGACATTCCTGGACAATACACTGCAAAAAGTAGCACCTTCATTTTGAGACATTTGTTGTCTTATTTAAAAAAATGCAATAGAATGAGGGCGAAAATTAAAAAAATGCAACCCAATTCAATTGTCTGATTACATCTCGAAAACAGTGTTTTAAGATGATGGCATTAATTAATGGTACGAAATAAGATGAGCGAAAGCGATGGAACATTTTCGAAGGTCTGACAAAGAAACATTGACATTGAAACATCAAATTTGTGTGTGATTCAGCCAAATAAATAGACAATGTTTCGAAGGGGTTGACAGTTTCCCCCATCGTACGACGTGTTCTTAATAAATTAATGATTTTTTAAAGATATTTCTACGATGTTAAGGATTGCCAGGATTAACAGCCTAAAACTAAGACAATATTTTTCTTAGAGGTGCCG
This sequence comes from Mycogona germanica, assembly GCA_034698785.1. Classification (NCBI taxonomy): domain Eukaryota; kingdom Metazoa; phylum Arthropoda; class Diplopoda; order Chordeumatida; family Chordeumatidae; genus Mycogona; species Mycogona germanica. The sequence continues at coordinate 6,563 of JAQGBY010000111.1, forward strand.
ACGAGCAATAAAATAATATCATAATAATTGAACTATTCGAAAAACGCGCCTTCTCAAATAACGAGATTCAAAGTGGCTCATCTTTTTCGAATACGATAAATTAAATTGTTAAATGTGAAAGAAATATAGATTCGTAGTTACCGCGATTGAAACACAACACTCGAACCCTTCAAAGCCCGCTTACGTAAATTAAATTAGATTTTCGTTTTGAGAGAACCATTTGCGGCATAGCGTTCATGGAAAGAGCTTGTCGATATTGCTCATAAGACGATGGAGCGGCAAGACAGAGGAGAGGAAGCAAAATAATTTGCATTTGCCCCTATTTGTTGAGACCAATTTCGCAAACGCCGATTTTGATTGCCTAATTGGGTTGGTTAACTAAGACAACAATCTAAGAGTCCCTCTGAGAGGTTGGAAGAGCCACGAGTTCACGGATGCCGATCAAGACAATGTGCAGTCGCAACTGCACTCGATTGGATGGATTGCTTCGCAGACGTGAAAAAAATCTTTGCACATAAACAATTTACAGAATGCCCGAATGCTCCAACAACGAAACTCCAACAGGTCTCAGGAATGAAACCAAACATGTTCCCGAGTTCCACCGAGAATTTTTAATAATTGAAACACACTGCAAACGAAGGTGTAACGTGCCATTTTTCTATGCGTGTTGCAATTGCAGCTATACAGTGAAATTACTGAAAAAAATCTCGTAAAAATCCTAAATAATTTGAGAAATGAAATTTATGATTCGACTTACCATTTTTGAAGCTATCTTTTTTAGCCACGATTTATTTCGAGTAAGCAGATGCTACTTTACAAACCCATATTGACGTAATCGTCAAGGCGTATACTTGTTCAATTCATAATTATGGTTGGTACATTCTCATGACTTCGCAGTCAAATTCGACATTAATTGGGTATTTCCGAGAATTCATAATTTGTGCCGCATGCGAATTAAAAAAAGTCCCAGAAAACACATACTATGTTGTCGCACAAAAAGAAAAAAAAATAATTGTTAAAGAAAATACGCTCTGACAAAAAGAACGTTGAAAAAATTGAAGAACTAAAAGTAAAGAAGCGGTAACAAAAAAGGGAAATAAATGCAAGGCAACAAAAACCTTTCGAAACCTCTTCCAATGATTTAAAAATTGGGTGTCGACTTTGATAAAGTAATCAGTCTAATTCGAATTGGAAATCATGACTGGAAAGCGTAGAGAGTGAGAGAATGAACGAGAAAGACGATTTTTCCAGTTGATTAATGCAATTTGAACCTGGATTTCGTATTCTTTGCCCAAACCATACTAGTCAATTTGGTTAAGAGCGCTAGTTTGTTCTCGGGGGGACATACTGTCAGACAATAGAACATTTACCATAGCATACAAATGCCATCAGAAGAGAGTACCTTAAAATTGACAAATAAATCCAAAATGGGTATCAATGAAATCACTTAAATAGACCATTTTATAAAGATTTTCCTCTATATATAGCAATCTTGTAAAGATTTTTGAAGATATTGTCAGGTTTCAAAATGGACGTCGAGGTGCACGGTGGCTATCTTCAATCATATGCAATATGAAATAGGTCAGGGCAATAAAAAATTATTTCCGCCAGTTGCGTTGCTATAGCGAAGAGCACTATCCAAATTCGAAAACACGAAGACATTCTGTTGAGTCACACTAGAAGTTCCTGCATATTAATTCGGCAGCGAAATGTGCAAGGGAACACACAAAAACATTACGAATGTATTTTTGTGCATTTATTAGAAGATCAGTAATGACCATTGAACCAAAATATATAATCTTAACCATTACCATTTCCATCTACTTTCCATTTACCATTTTCTGAAACACCGCAGGTTTCGTTGCAAAAGGAATAAATAAATGGATCGAATTAATCGATATGTGATATAACCATTTTTGAAAAGAAAAAATAGTCAATTTTAAACAGAACTACAAAACTGTCTTCAAAAGCCTTAGCTAAAATAGAGCCACCACTGTGACGCCGCGAATTCATAGGTCTCAATTGGGTAAAGTAGCACTCAAGCAGCCATGCAGGGCTTCACGATACATCTATGAATGCGAATTTGCGCACGCCCTGCTTACATGTGCATGTATAACATTTCCTCTATAACGAATTGAGGATTGCAGACAAATACAATTTGGTAGATTTCGTCGTCCGCTCACAATACCAATCAAGATTTAAAAGCGAATTTGGGACGGCACTGACCAATTCGTACCCAAGAACAGCGATCGCTGGCAGTGCCATCTACAGGCGAGAAAAGAACACACGATGAGGCATGTTCCAGTGAAATGGAAAGCGCAAGTGGTGGATTAAACTTCTATCCAATATAATAACAGAACGGAAGTGAATGGAACCGACCTTCCTGAAACACCGGATAGGTCGTGACCTATTTCCCTTCTCACGTTTGTGCAGACTTTCATCCGTGACAGTGACGTACGTCAGCCTTTACCTACGTCACTGGCGACGAGATCTTCAATGCGAAGCAATGGCATGTCACTGACATGGAAGTGACGTACATTCAAGTTCATGCGCAAAGGTGCAGCATAAAATGTGACGTCAATTCCGTGTCCTGTTTTACTTGCAACGGCATTTTCAAACATACTTATAAATGGAAGTGACGTCATCTCCCTTTCATCTCTCTTTTCCATCGCTAGAAAAATTGGAGGTGAATTGGCCGAGAACTCCGTATTGTCTGTTCTTGGCTTTATCGCTTATCAAAAATAGTGAGCCAAAAACTGTAGGAATCAGAGTTATCCGATCAATTACGATTGTTCATTTTTGAAGAAACGATTCACGAAAATATGATTCAACGTGCGTTAATTGCTTGGATGTTCGTATCGAGAGAGTATGTAAAATTTGTCAAATTTCAAACGTGTTTACTAGTCTCTCATCAATAAACGTTGGCCCCCAAATTGTCTCACCAGGGGACTTACAAAATGGCCAGATATCTCAAGTTAATGAGGTCCACCAGCGTGTTCGCCCTGAAACCCCCTGAGGTGGCGACCTGGTAATTTTGTCTAGCCTAGACTTAATATAAGCTACCTAGCTAGAGATCTTCAACGTGTACCTGAAATCCTACAGGCACGGGTCTCACGGCTTTACTTCCATTCCGTTTCTCTCGCCCGAAAAATTCCAGAGGTCTCGGTCGGGAATCGAACCCGCGATCACGCGGGTTCATCTCGAAACGCTGACCAATGCACCACACGAGTACAACATAGTTGTCCCTGTTTTCTGTTTGGTGACTGACTTTTTTTTTTTTTTTTTAATTCACTGAAGTGACTGGTCGTACTTGCCCGTATAGTCTGTCCACGACTCGAAGAGTTGTGGGTTCGAACCAGTGGACTTACGGATATTTAACAGAAAGAAACTACCTTATATCTTACATTCGCCTTGGCCAGGATAAAAAGGATAAAGCTTTTTGATGACGAACAAGGGGGCGTCGGATAAATGATAAGTGCGCAAAGGAACGTCTTCAATAAATATGCAAAACTAAATTTGTATGAAAGGGGGAGTGGATAATTCTCGTGAACTCGGGTAGCGCCACGCCCATAGCATCATCAACCCGAGACAGGTTTATTTGGAGCGAAAATCTAATTTCAGTTTTTATTTTGGCATAAAGATATCCCCGAGAAGTGCGGATCCCTAGTCTTTTAATTCACGGATGCGACGAGAGGTACGCACGTCGCCGTGTCACCCATATCCGTCCGATGTTCCGCATCTGCCTGGCGGGTTTATTAGCTATTGGACTAACCCATTTCACCCCCGTAGAAGATGTAAGAAATAGAATGTCTTACATACGTCTCACCATCTAACTCTAAAGTCGGGCCTCTACAAATCATACTAAGTAGTATCAGCACGCCAAGATAGATCGACGCGGAACTAAATAAAACATTTCAACTATAGCTGGTGATCACAAATACCAACTCTTAAATATCAACTCTTATTTCGCCAACTCTAATCGCAATTTTGATTTTGCGTCCAGCATTCCGCTCATCACTAATCTATTAGTTGGTTATGTTAATGAATATCACCAGCTAGAAATATAAATGTCGGAATAAAGTGTCTTTGACTAATCAGACATTTCTCAACTAAGTTCATTAACATCACCAGCAAGCTGATATATTTTATTTATTTAAACATTACTTAAATAAATACAATATATTCTCATTTGTTCAAAACAATTTTTGGTGCAGACTGGTTGCGAATCTGTGAATCAGCTTATTTAAAGCGCCTCTAGTTCTTCTAGAGGCGAATTGGGATTTGACGGACTAAGCTCTACTGGCGGCGACAATTGTGATCTGTCGCCACTCGCCAAATGATGAAATGAGCGCCTAGTACTAAATCCCATATAAAGTGATTAGAAACTGCTAGTTTCAATCGTATACCGCAGAGCTGAAGAAAACAATCGATCCATTGAAATCGGCACATCATGCATGCCCGGAAATCTTTGATTAAAATTGTAGTCCATTCGTAATAAATACGTTATGGTTGGTTGCTCTCTCACAGATGTAAAAAGGAGCGTCGCGAAAATCGTTCGCCAGCGATCAGCATACTATAATTATAGTTAAATCTGGAAAGGCGTCTCTCAATATTGCGCCAATCATTTATTGAGCAGAAAGGGAACAAGATAAAAGAGAGAACAAATGAGGCGTTTTCTATACAGACAATTTTCTATGTGCGATTGAAAGTTGCATCTAGACCTGATGAGTCATTGCATGTGGCGCTGCCTGTCTGTCTGACCTTATTTTTTGAAAGAGTCGATTGATTTCGACAATTTTTTGCAATCAAAATCAGCACTAGAAACAAAACAGAATATAAATACAGTAAAAACTATTTTAAAGAAATATAATTTTAAAAATAATATAGAATAATGTTTGAAAATGTTGGACATCGTGAAAACTAAAGTATGCTTACATACTAAATCACGAAATCTTAACCATGATATAAAAATTAAATTATCACACTTTTTATTTGACATATCGAAATTAAAATTACTAATACCCACCCGATAAACATCAGATAGTGTTTTATTTTCAAAGATAGCTCTTCACTCGTTCCAGGAGAAAATGCAGCGTATATCAGCACCTCTGATGACACATGATCCCATGAGGATTTTTAAATAGTCGCTTCCATGTAAGATACACAGTACATGCCTAAACCTAACATACAGAGTGTACATGTACTAAATGTCTGACGTCAGGTTTGCATTTCCACTCTTCAAAACCCAGCGCGAGTGTCGTAGGCTCGATGATGCGCACATAAGAGCGCATAAACGACTGTAAAGCGCTCCCCAGGCATTGCCCAACACAAGCCTGCAATCGAAGGCTGATTACGTCAGCGCTGTCAATGCCTTTTACCAACTGATCAATCAAACATAAAATGTTGCGTATAACCCAAAGGGGAATTTTTGAAAGCATCGAGCTGGTCTACCCGCACTAGTCATACCCGAGCAAGTTGGAGTGGGAGTAGCGGAAGCCTCCAAACGCCACCAAATCTCTAATTTCAGAATTGAAATTGCTAGTATTTTTTTAAATTATTATTTAAATTTTTAAGAAAAATGAGTAACCACAATGTCTTCTCACCGCAAAGGATAAGTCAATGTAAGAAACATTATTACTAAGATGGGCGCTAGAAATTGCTCGATTTGAATAGTATTGGTAATTGATAATTAATCTTGATTCAACATTTCTGTTTTTTTTGCCCAATCAACTGTAGTCAACCGCACTACAGGCGTGACGTCCCCTCATGGTGCTCAGGTACTATGTGAGGGGAACGCTTAGTACACCGGGTTCGAAATTTTCGAGAGCCCGCGCCGGGAATCGAACCTGGGACCGCCGAGCCACAGTCAGTCGCTAAACCAACTGGGCTACGACGAGTCGTACATGTTCCGCATGTTGTATTTCAGCATGTTTGATATTTGCGATTTCCGGCGTCCCACCCTGATGATCTCTCCGCACGAGCCGCCACTAATGTGAATCGGCGCCCACGTCTCGCGGCCCTAATAAATTCCACCATGTCTCTCCATGCACCGCCGAGCAATATCGTTTTATTTAAACGAATGACAAGCAAGTCTATGAACGCTCGTTCCAATCGATTCGACGTCAATCTTAATAATGGATTTGGCTTTTTTCTAGAAAAAAGCATGTCGTGGACAATGCGTGCCGCATGCCGGATAGCCTTCCTACATAGAAAATATTTAAATGGTTGTCTCGTCCAAATACCTCGGGACTACTACATGTATACGTATTATGGTCTCAATTTGGAACGTCCTTTAGAAGGATTCTATTGTTAAGACACATCATACGTTCACAGTAAACCAAAGCGTCTTAATTTAGCGTAGTCATTTTCAGTCTATTTAGCATCTACTATACTTTAATATAAATCACATCTATGATTGAATAACATGTGATAAAACCGTGATAACGAATCTTTCATTTTCATAGGCATTATGATAGCAATTCTGCTCGGCAATATTCTTTTCTGAGAGTAATTAATTTTAGACTCTGAGGGAATAAATCATAATTCCCAAAATTCAGTGATCAATTTGATACAAAAAGAACTATAAAATAAACACAGACACTCACAAATCAATTCACAATTAACACAGCTCCTGTTTAATGAATTTACAGAAAGAAAAACTAACAAACGAAATAAGTACAAAATAATACGAAACAGTTCCATAAACTATAAACCATAAACAGTTTCATGTTCGGTCTTTTATTGTCATATGTTAGTGATACAAGCAAGTAGTTGAGTCATTGAATTACCCGTTCGCGATCAGAACGTATCACGCCAGAACTAATTAACTTTTGGACTGGTTACATACGGCTCGTAGCTTTAATATTGTCGCCTTTTCAAGAGAGTTCAGAACATCTTGTGGGCTGTGACGTAATTCCATGATGTGCCATACGACTCATTCGATTTGCTAAATACTGTCAGTGGTTCGTACGCAATTACAATTTTAACATCCCAGATACGTGCGCATCTTGGAATTTTGAAAGCACAAGATAGACATGTACATATCAACGTTTTTCTTTTATCTACGTTCGTAAAAACAATCCGAATGTTCGCGAATTGTACACACTCATCATACCTGTAATTAAATATTTGGCACATACACGCCAAATGGGCAAAGTATTTAAATCTGATGCGAGTCAAAAGAAAATCGCCTACAATAATTGGTTTTTCAGGAAGATTATTGTTCTTCATCTCAGCTCAGTAGACATATGTGTAGATGAAGTTGCTGTTAAAGAAGAGCGCATTTCAATCAGGAATAACTTAACTAAAAATTGTCCAGATATTACACATTTAGTCAACCATCCAGTCCAGTCTGTATCCCAATATTTGTTAAATAATATATAGTCTTTCACTTTTATGTAAAGCAATTAGAACATCAGAAAGTTGAGCAAATAAGAAACGCCAAAATTGGAGAGCAGTAACGCTTTGAGCAGACTCTTATCAGCGAGAAGACAGCAACCTGGCCTAGACTGTGCCAAAATTCGGGAGTTTGAAAATACCTATACAATACAAATCGACTAAATACCAATATCAGTGAAAACGCTTTACCCTGTAGATTCTCCGAATTTGATGGAATCCCAAACTATTATGGGCTGTTAATACTGTATTTGGCACATTACTCTGTACAATGGAAAAATATTATTGCAACAAATATCTCTTGATTATCTCCCGTGAATTGATAAATTATCGTTCTTTTAACGTGACGTGATGGCGCATTTTTATTCTGTATGCAGACATTGAGTATTATCTTCCTTCATTCGTATTTTAATTAAGTTTCATGTCTGATGAAAATATGTGCGATCATTCGACGCATGAAGAACGAAACAATGTTTGCCTGGATACTCTAAAACCATCAGTTTGAATTTCAGTCTCAACTACATACAATACCTGACATCAAAGATTGTGTGTGTATTGTACGACAGAAATTTAATTTGTTCATCTCAACAAAACATGAAATTCAATTGGAACTTTTGTTACCTCGATTGCAATGTCATTTGATTAAATATACTTTGGACACGATATTAATAATTTTTACATCAAACTTGTCAACCACATTGTCAGATTCACCAAATTGGTCCGCTAGGTGAAGTATCAGCGTCTGGTGGTGCGGGCATTACACCGCAATAGTCTTGCGAACGCCCGCCGGAAGTCCACGTTGAAGATAGTATAGATGACCGGATTGAGCGCCGAGTTGACGTATCCTAGCCACGTGATTATGTTTTCTAGCCACTCAGGAAGAACGCAGGTGGAACAGAATGGCAGCACCACGTACATGGTGAAGAAGGGAAGCCAACACACCATGAACACGCCCATGACGATTCCCAGGATACGCGCCGCCCGCCGCTCCTTGGACAATGAGATCTTCTGCCGCTCGATAACGAACTGGTGGATTGGCGAGCTGTTGTCCAACCGCCGACAATTGCTGGTGCTGGAGTCGGCCTTGTGCAGCTGGTGTGTTTCGGAAGTAGCGGGCACCTCATCGGCCACCGACGATGGGTCGTCGTCGCCGCGGGTGGCTGGATCCAGAAATCCACCTCTGCATTTCGAGTCGTTGTGGTTGGCCTCCTTGTGGTTGGGCGGAGTGAACCGTCCACCACCACTACCGCCACCACCACCACCACCACCGAAGGAGGTCATTGATTTGTCCGGCGTGGAGGGTGTCTTACTTCCGCTTCCGCTACTTCCGTTGCTCTTGACCACCGGCGTGACCACCATAACGGTGGCCACAGTGCTACTACCACCGCCACCAAACCGTCCACTTCCTGTAGCCACCGTGGCCATCACCGGACCGGCGTGCGGCATAGTAGCGCCGGAAGTAGTGGAGGTGGCAGCGGCCGAGGCTGCCCCGCGCCGGTTTCGCTCGCGCAGCCGTCTCTTGGTGGCCACGAAGATCTTAATGTAGACAGTGGTCATGACCACCAGTGGGATGAAGAAAGAGCCGCACGACGAATACACGATGTAGCCAGGCTCAGTCGTCAGCTTGCAAGGGGATGTGTGATCAAACTCGCTGCTCCAGTTGTTCCAGCCGAAGAGTGGTGGCAGACAGATGATGCCGCTGACTAGCCAAACTAACACGATCATGACCACCACCCGCTTGAGCGTGCGCTTCTGGGCGTAGTTGATGGGGTCGTGGATGGCCCAGTAGCGGTCCAGCGCGATGGCACACAAATTGAGGATGGAGGCGGTGCAGCACAGCACGTCGCACGTTAGCCACATGTAGCAGAGCGGAAGTCCGAAGGCCCAGCGGCTGAGCAGGGTGTGTACTATGTTAAAGGGCATGACCAGAACGGCCACCGTAAGGTCAGCCACAGCCAGAGAAACCAGGAAGAAGTTCTGGGCGATGCGGAGGGGCTTGTAGGTGAAGACGGAAAGGATGACCAGCACATTGCCCACGATGGTGGAGACGGTGATGACCGAAAGGAACGCCAGGGTCAGCACGGTCTCGATCAGCGGCATGGCCAGACCGCCGGGCGTGACGATGGGAGCCTCGCTAGCCAGCGAGGAGGAGGAGGAGGAGGAGCCGCCACCGAAGACGCCGCCGCCATCGTAGTCCAGGTGGCGCGACAGTCCAGGATTGGACACGTTCACTTCCAACTCGATCTCCATCTCCATGGCGACGATCGGTGTAGGTGTGGCTGATCGCGATCGACGCATCTGCGGCGACTAACAGTCACGTGGCGTATCTCCTCTCCATACGAACACTGCTTTCGCGCGTCCGTTGCACACGAAAACCGCACCAAAACGTGGTAGTCTTTAAAGATTACGCAATAACATATTCATTATTTATTACTGTACTCCAGACTAACTTTATTAAGCAATTATTGTTAATTAAAACCGGTTGGTTGATCACAAATTTAAATCCACATGTCTTGCGACACCGGAGCGACCATCTGACTGAACAGCAGGTGGAGAAGCAAATGTTGGTCACGGTTTCAAGATTTTTGGCGTTGCTTATTCTAGCGAATTCCAAGATCAACCGCACTATTTCTGTGTGATGTCACCGGAGAAACGGGACGCTTACATCAAAAGAGAAAATAATCTGACTAACACAATCACATAATGTAAGTGATCCGTTAAGAGCGACGCGCAGCGGCAATTCCGCGCAACACCATGAATCACCACTAGTCTATTCTGGCGCGACAGCCCCTGGAATTTCGATCACTCGGCAACGGCTAAAGTCGTTTCATAAAAAGGAATTATTGTTATTACGGTCCATTTTTCCCGAAATACGTGATCTAGTTACGAGAGCGGGTTCGTGCTGGCGCGCACACTTCTAAATCCCAAGATCGTTGTCGATGACGTCATCGTCGTATAGAGTGCGCGCGCGAAAATTAGGTGGCGACAGGTGAGCGGATGGCGCCCCAAGCACCACCATCAACACCACTAACTCCCACACGCAGGCGTTGACTGACAGTCGTTCTGAATCGCAGTATTGACGAACGACGCAAATCATATTTTCCCACGCATGCGCCCAAAAGTTTCCCGCATCGACTGTATGGGGTCCGTTGTCAATGTCGATTTTGTCGGAAGCGGCGAGAATGGCGACGAAAAATTCCTTCTTCTCAGCTCCGGCCGCATCTGTATAGGCGCGCACTAATCTCTTGTCAGTTCGAATTCGTCTCTCTCCCTATCTCCACTATTGCAGAGCGCGCCACCTAACGGGAGGTGGCGCGAATCTCAGGTAATTCGTCGAACCACCTGGTGCTCCGTGAGCCTCATGTTAGAATGAAAAATGTCACAGGGGAGAAAAGAAAAAAGAACTTCGTTCTTTCGTTGTCTCCTGTAGTGAAATTATGGCTGGGTCTTGTCAGCATATTTGTCTTTCGACGTATCCTTCAATCTCTGAAAAAAGAAAAACAAAGAAATTTTGCTTAGTCACGTACTGAAGACAAACATGCTTGATTCGAGGCTCTCCGTTAAGTTTTCTTTTTAGATTACATAGAAGTTCTGTGCAAATTTGCGAACGACAATGCCTAACCTTGTGAGAACAATCGTACGAGTAAATAGAGGCGATTTTTGTTCTTGTTGACTCCTCACATTGCTATTAGGTGTGAGACACGAGCAAGGCGGCCCGTATCCCTAATGAGACGCTCCTGGCGCCCTGATGATGAAACTGCCAGGTGCTTCAGTTCGTAATGTCCTCTAATTTGACGGAGTCCAAATATCATTTTTCTGAAATTTTTTTTAAAGGTTCACTTCAATTAGGAATTTTACTTTGTCGGTTTTGATGGTATATAGCCCAGAAAATACAAGAAAACTGGTAACACTGCTCCAGTGCTCTGGCACAACGTATCGACGCCGATCTGAGGGAGGGGCACGTCTACCTTTCAATTTTTGTCCACGCCTGTACCAATGAAATATTGCTCAACCAGATTTGTCGTCGCCGCTGCTTCGTACGTCGCGGCACACAGTCGCTAAACCGATTAACCATTTAGTGTCTAAATGTCAAGGAGATTCTGTCGCCATCACCAAAGGCTTCCGAGAATCACTCGAAGAACGGGGAACGGGGGTGCTGGTACGCGTCGCTGAGTGATGATGCGCAAGGAGGGAGAAGGACCACAGAAACGAACTGAAAGACCTAGAAGCAGCCCGCCCATTGAATAGGCGTCTGGAAAAGGTATGACGGATCCACGCTTCTCCTCTTACGAGGCTTCCGACTAAAACGGTCTCATTTCTCGAGCAAGATCTCAACAGATCAGACGAACAGTAGAATGAGATCTACTTTTTCGAGTAGACGGCGTAAAAATGTGTACAAGGACGCCTCACGTTTAACTGACGGGTGCTGACAACTAACGATGCGATAATATTCCATCCTCTATTTGTTTCCTGATTCAACTACTTTGTATATTAAATAACACTACGGGAAACTTTGTTGTATGACCCATTTTCTCAGTTTGTGCCACAGGAGCAGCGGTGGGCGACTTTCATCTTCAAGTTCTTCGTACAAAGCCAATTCAGCGTACAATTTTGCACTTCATACACGCCATATTCATTTATACAGTGGTTTCGGTATTCGAGAGGAAAGGGGGCCGCGGCGACAAGAAATGACTGCTAAGGAAAAACAATTGCATCGCTTATCAGAGATGCTCAATTTTTTATGCACCTAAATTGGCCGCCGCCGCAGTCGTTTTACCGTGGCCATGACAACGCACTTCAACCACAGCGATGAGACCTTTCATCTTGACCTTTATCTCCAGAAAGGAGATATTAATCCACGATGGGAATATGAAGAAAAATGAGTCTGCACAGAGTTCTCAATAAAAATCGTCTTATTTATGAATCGCCCTCTGTGAAGTGCTTAGTAGCTAGGGTGGTGGTGGTAGCAGTGCAAATTCCAATTAATAATCTGAGAACCAACCTCATAAGATCGGAGTTCACATCAAATATATATTATTCTGTACTAAATAACAAAAATATTCCGGTGTTTTATTTGAATTCCTGAATATCCCTTAATTGAATAGTTTTCATTGAAAATGGTGAAACAGTTACAATTATACCCGATTCTAATTTAAACTCATATTTGTCCAGAGTGCGTCGACAGTGGAACCACCTTGCCGAGCCCAAAACCCAGAGTCTGTTAGAATACAGAGTAGTACACCCCAATCTCTGGCCCTTCCTGTCTTTTGACCCTCAAAAAAAGTCTTCCTGTCTTTCGATTACTTACGCAATGAGCAACTATGTAGCGCGTTTGCTGAACTCTGCTGGAAAAATGCCGTTTATCCAAGATAAAAATACGACATAGCAACAAATTATAAAGCCAAATGTCTTTTTAACTAGTTTTCGAACAAAGGATTCGGAAAAGTATCCGAAGGCCTGTGGTCGCTCAGAAGTTTCGCGAAGGTAGACAGCTTTCGCTAAATATTCTTCAAATTCGCCTAAAATCCATCGTTTGTTTGGAAACTCGTTAAGAAATCATTTGGCATTATAATTGTTGCTATGTCGAAGGTATTTCATCGCATTTTTGTCTTAGTTAAACGGAATTTTTGCAGCTGAGCTGAGCAATGGCGGTACAAAGTGCAGCAGTAATCGGCAATCGGCAAGCGCCATCGTTAAGGCGCAACTTTAATCGTGAGAAATATGAAAATTGTAATTTGAGTCACGGAATTCGAAATGGGATACAGTTCGTCTTAATTATGCTCACGTTTCATAATAATCAAACTATGTTTGGCCGACAACTAACAATAATAAAAGGGGCCCATATTTTAAGTTTCATCCAGTATATTGAAATTGAAATTGATCTCAAACAATTAAAATTCGACTGATACAGATACAGATTTTAAGGGGCAGCTCTAATTGACAAACACATTTAACAATTTAAATATTTGCTTAAAAGAATTTACTTATTAAAGAAAGCGCAATTATGAACCGATTGTCGCCAGCCGAATTTGGAACCAAATGTCTTTTGCGTTATCTTATAAGGCAGCATCAGCTCAAATGAACAGAGGCAATGATTAAGAAATATAATTGTAAATGTCCTAGAGTAAAATAAAGTCGCAGTCATCGAAACTATATTCAAAACAGCCGTCCAAGATTATTACAAGCAATCCAATGTTTGCGGTAACCGTCGCCAGGTAGCGTTGGCGATTATCATGTTAACCAAATGTTTTGTTCACGCTCGAATGGCCTAGCGCCGAGCAATAAGCCTGCGAATTTGCCATTTCGAATGCATTATTAAATTTTGGCGAAGTTAGGAGAAAAAGTATAACTCTACGGTTGGGTTGTTATGGCAATCCGTGTTAGCCGTGACTATAACCATACAGGCCGCCAACGTAAACAACAATACTGCGGCTAAATGCGGTCTCCCGTCTCTATAAATATGACTTCTATTAATATTCTAATAATAATGCGATGTGAGGCAATATGCCCAAAAACACTTGGAGCGGTCGATCGTTTTTCTCATGTCGGAAAGGACGACCGAACTAGGTGCTACTAGATGCCGCTAGGTGGCGAGAAGTCGCATTTGGTATGCAAAAATTTGTAACGACGCAAAGCATATTACTGCTCTTGCAGTGCAAATAAGATGTGAGCATCTATGACAGAAGCTACTTTTTTAGAATGCTTGTAATGAAAATTCGTTCCACGAGAAAATCATCAAAACAACCCTGCTCGTGGAATTCCTCTTAAAAACAATCCCTAGATGGCACCATTGTTTTTTGGCTTTGTTAGTAGTTCGGTTGTAGGGTTAAATAGTTGGAATTGACACCACTAGCGAACACACAGTTGGGAAGAAGAAGATTATTTGTTCATTGCTCACCGTTGTTCATATTGAAAAACAAAACTATTTTTACTACTTTTCATAGACTCGTAATTCATGATTGAATAAGTTTTCGGTAAAAACCCTCATTGCAGTTTATGCCCATGGCGCTGTCACAATGATTTCACGGACTCGGGGGCGTCTGCCCACGCATCACAGCCTGGCGGCATTAGTTGTTGTACCCGTTGTCTAGGTGCACGAAATTCTGACAGATCTAACAATAAAAGATCGTGTCGATGATTCATGTTTTCGAGCAGCAAGTTAATTGCCTTGTATAGCTGGGTATCGCCCAGGAAACAATTTACGATTTAACTTGTTCAATTTTGGATCAGAAATGGGTTCGTTCATTCATCTTAAAAACTAAAATCATTCCGAAAATAAGCATTCATTTTCTTACCGCATAACAATGACACATACAGAGTACAAGACAGAGTATTTACTAATTGTGTTTTATGCAAAACGAGATCGCGCGAATTCAAAATGGCCGATACAACAATGATCTTATTAAAGTGCTATCGACTGGTCCAATTCTGAAACAAGTTCGTCCAACTGATGTTGTGGCACTCTCACATTCCAAAGCCCCTAAATCACAGTATAACGAAACAAATGGTATCCTTGGTTATCTGAATACAGAGTGTACTCGTACGTGCGTGCATATTAAAATACAGTATACAAAATACAGTATACAGCTGTATAGTTATTTTTAGAAATAACTACTATAAACTTTTATTTAGTGGGTTTCGTGTCAAAAGATCACGATAATGGTTTGTGTTTGAAATTCGTTTGCTGGCTGCACAAATAATGTATTGTCCTGAAAGGGCGATTCAAAGTCACTTTTAACGATGGCTTTCTCTGGTTCGAATGCTTTGGTCGAATTTGGTTCGGCTGAAGCTGGCGCGCATCAAATAGTATAGAAATTTCGGACAGGATGATTGCCTGTTGGGTTAGCCAGATCGACGTAGCTAAGATTAAGAAAAAATCTAATTGGTGAAACAGAAAGAAAAAAATGATTAGGTGGCACAAATTGAAAACCCGATACGAATTGCAGACTGCGCCGAAGGCTGTAGCCATGCAAGGTCTGTCTACCAAATTAACCTTGTCTAACACTAGCTGCTGCTGGCTTGCACTTTTCTCGGAGTACAGGGCGTTGAAAAATAATATTAGGATCTGTAAAATATGTTTATTTAGAAGCTGTTTACTGTCAGAAAGATTTTTGAGTTATCAAACTTATATTTAATTCTGCTCTGATAACATAATGGTGTTTTAAGAGCAGAATTAAATTTCAGTAAATAAAAATATTTATTGCATGGATTAATTTTTATTTCTCAATTTGGCTTAAAAAAATGGCGGACGGACAATTCGTATTTGCCGGTGTTTTAAGCAAATCGTGCTCCCACCACAAGACCCGCTGCAATCGGGTTGTCCTGGGTTTCATTTACATACGTATACTTGCATAACACTGCAAACAATTTAAGACAAATTGCGGGAAGTGTTAAGGTGTCGTAAAGTACAACCAACCCAGACCCACAAATTTTGTTAGCCGATGGCGGCTGGCTGAAGGTGGATCCAATTTGAGATCCAATTTGTGGATCCAATTTGTGAATCGAATTGAATTCAGCAGTTGCCGTTCGGCGCAATACAGCCACACAAGTAAATAATTTTTACGTATCTTAAATATGATCAGAAGAAGAAGTTCAAAATGTATATTCTTATTTGTGAGTTTGGCGAAATTTGATGAATTGAAAACCGAGCAGAGACACGCAGACACTTTCCACTACGCTTAGCCCAACAAGTTCCAATTTACCTCGAGGAGCCCGGGGAACGCTCATTGGGTGATCGGCTACTATCGATAGATCACAGATCAGCCCAAACAGCAACGAACCAACCAACGAATTTTCTGGAATGCCTCATTGGGCCGTAGGACACCAACAAGTTCATGCAAAGAGACCAAAGGGAGAGACGGTCTCCCAGAGTTTGAAATCATACATTCAGGATTCGAATCTAGTGGGGTGGCAGCACGAAATTCACAATATTTACCCGGTAGACAGTCCGCGGACAGTAACCCACCGAAGATTGTCCTCTCCCCTCCCCCCCTCATACGGTCTCATCGCACAGTAATAACAGCAAATCCACGCCAACCTATGCAGCATTGTTTGCCGTGCATGGAATTGTTCCTGCTCCAAGGTGTGCTTATACTGTTCATCTGGGATACAGGATCTGGAAACACCCTTATGAGTTGTCGTCTGTAAGCCCGCACTCTACCGGTAATCGATAGTCAAACATTATAGAACTGCATTAGTGGATTTATTGACTAAATTGCCTGAACAGATGGTACGTCATTTTAAGAACCTGTTGTACAAACGCGGGTCTACATAGCGCATACTACGTAACACTGCGAGCGCCATATGCTCGGCGGAGGAGACAAAAATGAATCAGCAAGCTTGGATAGCTCAGTCAACGAATTAGAAAAGAGTAGAACGCAAATTCCATAGGAACGCCCTACCATTAGACAAAAGAGTGGGCTTAGAAATAACGCCACTTATGCTGGCATGACGTCAAATATTGTACGGGTTATTTTTCTTGTTGGACAACGCCGCGATTTGGTATCAGGTGACTGACAATCTGTCATGTTGATTGGAGACGACAGGTCAACATTTGAATCGTCGCCACAAGAGGCGATTGACCAATTTAATTCCAACTCACCCTAGTTACCGCTAGAAGCACTTTCGATAAAGAAACGGATATTGTATCAGAATCGAACTAAAATTGATTGAAATGTGTGATCATACAAATAATCAAACTTCAACAGAAATTTGACCAATGATTAGAAATAACGAAGACAATGGTCTTCGTTACACGTTCGTCGACACACAAAGCAATGTAAGTTACCAAGTTTCCAAGCCGCGAGTGCACGCATAATTTTGTGTCATTTCTAGATGAAACTACGAGAGAATATCTTTCTAAATTGTATATTGAAGCCAAACGATCCGCGCATCACTCCCATATCAGAAGACACTAACAGCGCCATCTATGGATAATTTTGGATTGAAATAGTCGAGGCACCATTTTATCAGTAGTCCGGACAAACTCATGATGACGTATAATGTAAGAGGCGTACTTTGCGACAATAAATAAGGTATCTGAATTACCGCAATAGCCAATGAGTGGCATTTGGGCTGTCTTCTTGGTCTCATATTCTACAATATGTCGAATGCCAGACAAGAGCCGGTTTGGCCGAAATTCGAGATCATGGTCTATTAGTCTGAACCAAAACGGTGACCATTTTCTTCCTCCCATCCACCCAACCGTCGTGATCGGTTTCGGAAATTTCTTGGAAATTCGCCACATTTAGTTCCTTTCACCGGACACAAAATTGGATATCGATGCGCGCGCTGCTCCTAAAATTGAAAGAAAATTGGGTAATCTGATTTAGCCAATCACGAACCATCTTTCCTGAACGTCTGGGCCACCCTAGTGGTTTCGCCATGTCTCCGCCTACATATAGTGCTACACATGTGTATACCATTCGTTACATACTGGGTCAACTTAGTAGGCGTAGGTCGAATTGAGATTGACGAGGTCTCTCCTAAAGAACAGGCGTGTTAATTTAATTTTCATGACTACTATAGAATTAATGCTTCATTCGCGGAAGGAATTTTAAAATAACAATCTTATCATAGGAGGGAGGCCTCCTAAAGATATATTCCTTTAGTGGGAAGTATTTTTAAACAACTCCCTGTAGAAGTCTCGAATTAAAGGTGACACCACCGATGGCAGTTGCACACGTTATAGTGCAAAGCGCCAATAGCATAACCGATATATTTTATTGTCGAGCTGAACGTGTATTTTCCGGGTCAGACCGTTTGCGATACATTAGTCGCTGTAAAAGATTTCGCAACTGTGAGACGAGTATTTTTCAATTTCTTTCGGGGAATTCTCTATTATCGATTGAATCTGAGGTATATGGGTGTGCACGGCGGCGAGACCCCGAAACATACATTATATAGAACACAATAAGTGCTAGGGGGGGAAGTGTTTGTCGGACTACGGAATTTGAATAATGGAAAATTGCATTCTTGGATCACGGGCGCACGGATTTTCCGAGACAATATATCCTCGGATGGACGACGCATCGCGCCGGCTAGCTCGATATTACATTTTTCTATTTTGAGCTTCGGTCATCAAATTTGAACGGTGGCCTACGCATTCTTCTTGTGACCCTTTAATCTATCACCATTTTTGAACCAAATAAGAAAAACGGTAGACAAAACTGACGCTAGATGAAAAAATCGAATTTGCGTTGCTTCTCCAGAAAACAATACGACATTTTCTATTTTTCTGGCTTATTGCGCTCAACGTGGAGCTCCCCCCATAATTACCAAATAGTGCAACCACCTGATGACTACGATGCATTCGAAGTCTTAGGAGGACGGCACACACGGGGAATATAGAGTGGAAAGAGCGCTATAGGCAATGGGTAAGTAATAGGCAGATGATCCATGGATCGGGTAACACATGGCAATGAGAGAATATAATGAAGATCTTCCGTTCTAAGAGGCCGCAGCAGGGATCACCAGTTATGTCTGGATATTCGTAGACACGATGACCCTTCGTGGTCTTCCATTTTCTGAGCTTCCCGTATTCTGCTAACAACTCGTCCAAAAAGCTAAACGATCTTTCCTTGATTCGATTTAATTATCTCGTAATTACATGCTTGGCCACAGCTCCATAATTATTTTCCCTAGTTCGTTTTATTATTATATAATTATTATTATATATTATTTTATTATTTTATTATTATTATTTTATTATTCCCTAGTTCATTTTATAATTATTTTCCCTAGTTCATTTTAATCCTTAATTTTCTAGTAAGTATGGCATTTTTTGACGGGATGACAGAATGTTGACGGAGTTGGTAAATTAAATTAGACTTTTTAAATTTTAGTCATGAAATGAATCCTTCAAATCCTGCATTTTTAAGGTCAATTTCGTTCGATGTGGTTTTAGTGTGAGAATACGACTTCTATTGTAAAAGAATTATTGGACATAGACTAGGGTCTCCGAAGGATTCAGATCGATACTGATTCGTCCAGCACAGAGACAGACAATAGCCGGACGCCGCCATCCCGAAAGAGAGAGTGATGGAGGTAACGGGCAATTTACATCCATTTCTCGCCTGGCCGTACTTGAATGGCCGGGCCTCATTCACACCTCGCCGACCAGGAGCGACGCGGGGAGCGTCGTCGTCACCCCATTTAGGAAACTATATATATATATACACTGTGGGCATGGAAGCCACACTATCTGGACTAGTGTCGTCGTTCTTGGGAGAAGACGAGAGTGAATTCTTGAAAGATTGATGCGGGTTGGCGCGGACAACGTCATTTGAAGGCGCATCACTTCGTGAGGGAACGCGTTAGTTGGGTTGGACTTGACATGGTCTCATGATAAACTATGTACTTAAACTGAGCCCCGTTAAGCAGTTAACCTGATCGTATCTCTAAGTTCACCAAATATAGATCTTTCCCTTAGATTGACTTAACATAAATGTTTTATTGTTACAAAAAATAATCAGCATGATCCACTAAATAATAAATCATGTATTTCTGTGAATCGTCACTTCAAAAAAATGTGTTACGCGTTTAGGCAGAAATGTTTGTAGGCTACAACGCTCAGCCGTAGAAGATCAACATGATAGATGCTTCACCGTTTGCCTACAGCTATTAAGTGACGTTTTGGCAGTGATGGAATGCGGGTATAGATTGGCCCTTTGAATGCAGTGGGCGTAAATGATTTATGGTTAGAAAAAGTTTCAACCTTATCCCACCAAACGATGTCGTATTTCACTCAACGGGCGAGTAACATACTTATAAATTCATACTTCTTTTGGTTTGCCGAATGAAAAAAAGCCAACAGTAATTGTAAACGAAAGAAATCTTGCCTCTCAAATAGACAATTAAGAGAACTTTGCATCATGAATGAGTAGTCATTCCAATTTTGCAATGAAAAGAGCGAATTGTAAAAATTGGCTCCAGAAATGTGATTTACAAGAAACAACTAAAAATATAACGTCCAAAAAATGGAAAATATATCGTGTAGCACGAGCACACGCACACGCATTTATTGTTGTAATTGTTAATTGGAGACTGACAATCAAATGCCAATCTTGACTTCGGGCGACGACGCCCGAAATGGTAAATTTTTGAAATCATTAAGAATTGGGTTTCACAATAAATTGTACATGACAAAATTGTTGGTGATTGTTATACTGGAGGAAGAAATATGATTGCATCTCATTTTTCACGCCATTACGGTACTTTTAACAGGGTACGGTATAAGTTCCGTGGACCACCCAACTATAAGTGGTCAATTCCTACAATTTGTCACTGCCCATTTCGTTTGTCTGTCAGATTTAAGTTGTCGCTGCCAGCCGTGCTTAGTCAGGCACCAAAATCTGGAACCACCTCATGGACGGTAGTTCACTAAAATCTGTTGACAATGCCATCGTTAATTATCTGGACATTGATATCTACAAATTTGAACTTAAGCGCTATTAGAAGGTTGCATTAACTGTTTCTGTCCGATCACACGTAATACAGCGTATATGTCATCGGTAGATTTTATTGGTCACAGTTATTTAGAATTGGTTATACTGGCACAGTTAAATAGAATTAAAAAAGTCACCCAGTTCGGATCGGACAAAAATGGGCATTCGTGGTCATTTCAAATGTTTTAGGAGACGGTTTGGGTTTCGTTCATTATTGGCATATTGATTCAAAGTGGTCTCAAGGACTTAGGTGGATATGACTTACCCAGGCAAAGCTTCGAGACAGTAAAACCCTCTCCCAAGGTGCATCTCGTATTTGTCGCTATTACGTTTTACGTGTTTTCCCCTGTTTCATAAATCGCGCCCAGCTCTGTCAAAACCAATATTTGTTCTGCATTGCCTGATGTCATTTATGACCGAACATATTCGCATTCATGTTCATTCATGTTCAAAGAAACAAAGGTATCAAGTTTGACAATTTGAAATATGATCGTAAAAAGTGTAAGTCGTGACCCAGATCAGACGGAAGTGTTCGATTCGTAATTGGAGGTCCTGGATTCGAATCCCGGCGCGAATATTGTTCGCGATTTTTTTTAACGATTTGTGTTCCCAAGTGTGAAACTTTTGCGCAACAATCCCAGGCACTGTAGCTCAGTAGAAACATCTAGTTTTTTTCAAACTATCGAGTGTATCAAGACAGTCGATAATGCTCTGCAAGTGATAGGTCTAAAATAACACCCTGCCAGCATCCAAAGCGCCACCAACGACGGCAATTGAAGTCTTACGTGACCCATATAATCCACTCCTCGCCAAGAAAAACGCGAAAATCGGGTTTATTCTGCTCACGTATAGGGAATCCCAAAAAATATATTGAAGGGTTTGTCAGAACAATTCATGTATTTTGACATTTCGGAAAACCTCGGTGCAGCTTGAGGAGCTCGATGAGGAAAAATTGGTTTCAGATCAATTCTGAAAACAAAAAAATGCTGAGGATCACGGTCGTCTTGCATCATCCAGAAATCTCAGTGCGGTTGCGCTTCAAACAATGAGATGAAAACTAGAAGAATACCCCCTTCCCATTGCACATTATGACCCAACAAGAAAATAGAAATAATCGAGAACTCATTTAATTTCATTCATAACTTTCACGTTACTCAATCCCAACAAGCCATAACATATCGAACATGAATTCAAATATTGCAATCCATTAAGTCAAGCAACTGTTGCAACATTTTTTTTTATTTTCAGAATGTCAGATGCGATTTTCTTTAATACATCACCTGAAGATTCTTGTTTAAAGTTATTAAAAGTTACGCGAGAGACTGTTCATCAAGAAAACCCCATTTGAAGTTCCAATTACTGTTTCGAGCAAAAAACATTTTTGTTATATCCAAACATTTATAGCACCTGAAAATGGCGACATTCCAGGCCCTCTAGCCATTTTTCGTGAATCTCGTTGGTCTGGAACCTCAGTCGAATAACACAAATCAAACGCAAAAGAAAAACTGGATCGATAAAAGAAGTTGGTCGTCTCCTGTAGCGAGGCGAATTATGTATCTCGTGCGAGGCTAAATGCGGGGCATATTCTAATAGGACTGTTTTGCTGGGGCATGCAGGCCAAGGAATTTCCGATGAATACTAGCAAATCTTATATTATTATTTTTATTGAAAGGGGAAGATGCAAAAACAGCACAGATCGGCTGCACGGGAGGACGCATAGCATTCCTTTATGTAAACAGAATAAACTGTTTTGTAAAACGTGGGTGTTCCATTTGCGAATCTACAAATGCCATAACAAAATTAATCCATAAATAAAACGATGCCCGATATCATTTATTTGTAAACTACGGATTGTTCTAGGCTCATTACTCGTACATGTAAATACAGCTGTACCGAGCACATACTACGTACGAGAGGCAAATTAAATAGAAAACCGCCAGGTACCGCCTGAAATATTGAAATCAAGCTGTAAAAGTAATTTAAAAAATTGAAATAATCAGAAATAAGGGTCACCACAATTACATTTGATGAAATTTGAGAAAAGTATAAATAATGTTTTAACAAAAGTGTGGGATTCAACAAAAGAACAAAAACAATAAACTTGTATTTCGAACGGATGCCCTAGAGCATAGGTAAGCTATTTTATGTTCAAGAGAAAGACATAGCAGAACATCAGAAAAATATTTTGAACAAATGCATTTGAGCATATGATAACGAAGGTTTTTTTTAATGAAAATGAAAGAGTTTTTTTCACAACTTTTTCCTAATTTATCGAAAACATTATGTTCAAATGTATAAGATGCAGTCGAGCACATATTTCCCGATATCAGATCGAGCAGCAACCATAGAATTTCACCTTATTTCCGTTGCCTGGCGAAACCTGAAAATGCTAGACAAATAATGCATTATGTCGAAACCGCGAGACATGTTCTCGAGGTGGCAGTTTGACAGAGTTTTTGCAACTGCGATTAAAAGAAAAATCGAGGTTAGAAAAAGGAGCAACAATGGGGGGAAACGCGCGCTCCACTGCAGACGCGCCTCTACAAAGCGGACCCTGCGCAGGCAAATTTTTCTTCACTCTGCACACAAAAGCATTTTCGAAAAACCCAGAATGTATCCGGCGACAATGCACTTTTTTTTCTCTCCTCCGACTAACCTCCGCGAATCTCCTCCGGAGATCACGTACATGTTTAAACACTTCCTCGAGGTCGGCATAGGGAATCAACCTCAGTCTGTATCGCTTAAATTATAGTGCATAAAAATGCTTAACCTAGGCTGCTTAGGAAAATGTTCTTATCGTGTCCCGATATCGTATCGGCACGGGTCACGATTAAAATCCATTCCGATAGAATGTGTGCAAAGGAATTTTTCTAGACCGAGAAATTGTGAAGGTGTTGGAAGGAATCGAAACCTCACCACTCGACACCTTTGCAATTTTAGGATATGTCCTGCCGAGGCAAGCACGGAATAAATCTCTATCTTGAGACACTTGTTAAGTAGGTTCACCAAAACTGGCAATACCGTCCGAAAGTTCTGAAAATCTTGGTCGGGAATTGAACCCACGATCTATTCGAGCCGATATCACAGGCCGCCCGAGCAGCTTTATTTTGATGCACTGACTAAAATATTCCCTCATGTGCAAGCACAACAATCCACAGTTTGCATGAAATCATCTATCTTGGGGAATAAAATTCCAAAATTGTTTGCTGCATAGGACACGGGGTCTCAGAACAGCAACAGCATATACTGAAGGTTTAGAATATTTCTTTTTGGAGACAGAAAACACACGTGCATTTCATTTCACTGGTGACAGCTCTTGCCTGGAGTCGATCAAGCGCAACATTTACAAACCCCGAGGTTGAACATTGAGGTCGATTTTGAATCAAATTTGTGACACCCGACAGACGGGGACGCGAACCGACCGTCAAAAAGTAATAGAAAAAAACAAACATTTTCAATATCTTTTAACGCCCGATATACAAGTATTAGAATTGTTGACGTCACGTGAAAAATGCGCAAGTCGGCATGGTCACGGTCATGGTAAAAAAGGGATGAATAAAATACTTCCTTTGCGTATCAATAATGGTCAGTGAACGGTGCTGATCACGATTGCTATTCGCTAACGCTTATTCGTTAGCGCTTATCGCCACCTTCCGGCAAAGCGGTAAAACGTTAAACAAAGTCAATTGAGGAAAAGGTGTTTTCGGAGATACAATAACGAGAAAAACAATGGCATCCCGCACGAGATATCTTAAACATGACTGGGTGAACGACGATGTCCGAGTTGGCAAGACTTTATCAATACAAAAATAAAATAAATATATATTTGTGAAACACGAAGTCAAACGATTGAACTCACGTAACACTTTCTCCACTACCCAATAAATTTATTTATTGCGGGCAAATTAATGCCGTGTCTTGCTAACTAGGACGACGCCGTCCTTCCCCCAGTCGTGTCCTGGATTTTTCTGTTACTTTGTTAAACATTTTTTCTCAATTCACTGTAGTGTAATATAACTACAAGATTTTCTGCACCCCTCTTGGTGCTTAGGCACTATGTGAGAGGCACATGTTCACCAGTCTGTTGCTCATTAATCGTAAATTGTGTATGTGATTCAATTTTCCCGTGTTAAAATTGTGGCGCCACTCTACACTCGCGAACACAACTTATCGTTTTTATGAACGGGCACAGCACATAATTCTACCAAAGAATCAAGTAGCTGCCCCCGACAGCAGGCAATCACACAAGATACGGCTGTACTGCTATTTGCCTACTTACAACGCTGCTCTTCTGTACGCGCGTTCAAGCGCGTTGTTCCAATGAGGATTTCCGAAGTGATCTGCCGCTGGCACAACAAAAACAATCTATAAAGAGCTGAGCACCGCAGAGACGGAAATGAGAAAATAATTATTGTGATTTATTAACCCATGCCCAAACGGCCACTTTTCGTGGGCTTATTGAATATTTACTTATCCAAAAGGAGGAGTTGGAACTCTGGTTTCGGCGGTCCCGGGTTCGATTCCCGGCGCTGGCTCTCGAAAAATTTCGATCCCGGGGTACTGGTCGTTCCTTCTCGCACAGTGCCTAAGCACCATGAGGGGGACGTAACGCCTGTAGTGCGATTGACTACAGTTGATTGGAAACAAAAAAAAACTGACTGAGCCTCAAATATTAACTAGAACATCGCACATTGATATTTAAAAAATTGTGCAGTGGCTACTTTTCAAAAATTGTGTTTCAAAGTTGGCGATTAATCGAAGTCATTTAACGGAATATTATTCCGTTAAATGATAAAATTGTGCAGTGGCTACTTTTCAAAAATTGTGTTTCAAAGTTGGCGATTCCTCGAAGTCACGGAATTTACGGAGCCGAAACAAAAGAGAACACCAGAAGAGCTACTTTCATTCCACAGGCGTGCACAGCTCGTTTTTAAAAACACAATATATCCGAAAAAAATCCTCAATAATACCAGTCTCATTATTGCCCAAGTCTTCCGTTAAATGAAACTATATTTTAGTGATCAATATTATGAGCTCAATAACATCAAATAAGACTTTCTGTCAGAATTTCTAAGAAATAATTACATGACGATCAGTTTAATAATTATCCATTTCATCGTTCGAAGCCTTACTACAATAAAATATCTATTAATATCATGGCAACAGTTTGCCATTCAGCTCGAAATTTCTAATGTATCTATGATTGCCTGTCTAAAAGAGATTTTCAAACTTATTCTTGATCAAATAGTTTTTTCATTGCTACATGTTTTCCACTTGAGCTACGCACATTGTAAATACCGTATATTAAATTCTGTAGATGGCGAGGGATCATTTCCATTGCAACTTTCTCGCCGCTAGACCGGCTTTTTTCCATCAGGAGGCACGCTGCCATGTCGTTATGGTTCGTCAGCGGGTGGCAAAATTGGCTTTATTTGAATGAGTCGAACTCAACTTGACAATTCGGTATTCTAATTTGTCATTTGCCAATCGAAATGTGAGTCCTCCGAAGATCCGAGCCAAAACTGCCATGTTAATGTTAAACGATTTTCGAGATTTCGCGATAATATGTCTGCAAATTGCAAACCACGAATTCGGAAAACTAAGACCCGACATTAAGCTCAAAGAAAATTAAAGTTGCTTATCTAGACGATTCATCGTGTAAATGTATACCCAACTTGTGTAACATTTGTCACGCAAATACAGACCTCTCTGTATTCAATGTAAAGAAAAACAACACAAAAAATGTGTCTACATTTTATTTAATTGGCAATCCTTACTGCCATTAGCTGTGGAAAAGAAATCCTAAGTTGAGTAACGTATGGTGGCTCAACGGTCGATGTTGAGGCTCGATTTCAGATGAGAGTTCTCATTTGTTCGTTAAACTGGACACAGGATGTGGTGTACAACCAAAATATGTGGCGCCACGTTAAATAGATAAATTGATTTTTTTTAACTGAGACGAATATCTCCATAGAATCGACTGGCGCTGTGACCTAGCTGTCACTTTCGAATTTGGCTTTTTGCGTGATCCAGATAAATGTCGCCTAGGATCTCAGAAGGAAACGCAGGCAAACGTCGCGGTGCTTTCATATTGGAGTCGCTTTTATGCAGTCTTTACTTTCCAATTTTCAATTCTCCAGCTTCCCATGCCGCGTACATCAGCTTCCCCCCCCCCCTCCCATCACGTTCCATTCTTTTATTCAGGAATTCGACCTCGAATTATGATTGGCGCAAACGCGCATAATCTTCCAGACCAATAACGTTCGAATAACGTTGCCTTCGGGAATGCTGCGCCACCTGTAGGCCAACATACCGCCAAACACTGACTATATATTCAAATGAGGTTCGGAGATTACATGAACTTGAATGCCGAGGCGCAAGGACGCGATGAGGAACAGCCACCTGATGGCGCTGTGCTCGCCTACATTCGGATGTCAATAATGGATTTGAGATTATATCATTTTTAATTCGCTCTTCTTTTCACAAGTTTTAACCTATAACCTTATACCAACAATATTAATATACAGATAGCTCAAATTTTAAATAAATTATGTCATTGCTGATTGTTGAATGGGAATAAAATGGGAGCACACACAGCGCATTTGCGAAAATTTTACAAATAAAATCCAGATGTTTATTAATCTCATTTCTGCACATATGGGACCGAACGTTGCTTATACATAGTCCGTGTTTTAAAATGGACTATGACATTCTAGTTAATCGAAATGAAAACTAAATAATAATTAATATTCAAATCGCGATTACTTTTGGGGTGCCCTCAATTTCAGGGTACGCAAACTACTTTCCTTTTGACGAACACTGTTGTTAAAATTAAAATAAGAATCGCCGCAACGACGAAGTTAACTTGAAAACCATTTTGCTGAATAAATAAATACAATCCTCATGACTCACAACCATGACGCGTGTATTTATTTCAATTTTCTTTTATTCTGTCGCCTTTCGTTCCAGTTTGAAAAGAAAATTGCAAACACAATTTACGAACGGGGGGAGGATGAACGTAGAAGGGGAGAGAGACACTGAACACATTCACAATTTTGGCACCGAATCTCCAGCGAATTTTCCAGTGCTGTCAGACGTCGTCAACAGTCAATTCCAGATGTTAGAGGGGGACGCGTGCTTGGATTTTAAGGTCGGGGACCATGTATGTGTGTACACACATGTTGAATATAATTTTCTACTGCTTCTTTGTACTGGTGAGAGCGTGGGATGGAGGTATGGGAGGCGTGAGAGACGTCAGCAAAATACTGCGACCAACGAAGTCTGAAAGGCTTTTCTTGTATTGCAATAATATAGAGTAGTCGTTGTGAATTAAGTTGCCAATATCTAACACAGATACATATAAATATCTAAGATTTTTTTAAATTCACTGTAGTGGCTCGATATCACAACAGGAGTTCCTGTACCCCTCATGGTGCTTAGGCACTATGTGCGGGGCACATTTTCACCAGTACGCCGGGATCCCGCGAGAACCCGCGCCGGGAATCCAACCCGGGACCGCCGAACTGTGTACAGCCCGACTGCGCTATGACGAGTCGTACAAACATACAACAGAATACATATAAAAGATTAAAATAAATATTGATATATTATTATTACTTTAATCAGTTTATTTTTAACTTGATCAGTTTATTTTTGTGGATTGAATATCCAGTTTTTGGCATTTTGAACCGTCTATGCTGTATCAAAACGTTGAGTGGGATCTCATATTCGATACGATAACGGCAAGATAAAGGAAAAATTAAAGTTTAAACTATGGCGTTCTCTAAGAATTCAATAAGAATTCTGGACGGAGAGTAGGAATACTTATGGGTTAAATAAATTCTTGACCATATAGTGCCAATCAGAAAATCATATTATCAAGGAAAAGTTTGAAAATGAACTGAGTGAAAAAGCAGGGTGGCGGGATTTATCAAATAAAACAATATATATGATAATTTTTCGAGCGTGAATTTATCGAGAATATCGGAAGAAATGTGATAACAAAAAATGGGGGAAAGAAATGGAATTTAATTTCAAGGAATCCCATTCCATTCCAAAAAGACTACATAGGCTAACAACAGTACACTATATATCAGTAAAGCGTAAAGATCAAATACACTAAGCCCAAGAAATATGTTAAGACAAAAAAAAACTTCTAAGCAACTTGCAGAGACGGTGTCGGGGAAACCAACGGACGCTCCGTAGCACACTGTTCTACGCCTTAGCGCCATTTTGGAGAGACAGCTTGCTCACATTGCATGTAAACGGATATTTTGTATGTGTTTAAATGTGATTAACGGGTTATGTGGAGCACATATAGTCAGGTTACAATTGTCATCGTAAATGGCGCTTACTCAACGAAATTAAAATTAGTCAGATTCAAATTTCCTGAGGATCCTACCAGCTGTAATGAGTAAAGTATATATTGTGATATAAGAAATATTAGTCGAGTAACTCCCAGATTGTAGTCCTGTCCGTGCTACCTTCTAGTCGTATATCTCATTGATTTGTGACGCGGTCTTCAATGAAACTCGCCGCTTGATGCGTTTCAGGGAACAGGAATTAGATAAGTGTAGAAGGTGGCCTCCAAATGGAAAACCTCTGTCCACTCACAATCTTGGAATACGATTATTACGTTGGTGCGCCCCAGTTCATTCCCCACTCACCCGGCCCGAAAGGACCCGGAACCCGAGGTCAAGACGTTGTATACTGAAGCGTTTCGCGATGACGTTATCACGGCCCGCCCTTTGATCACCAACTCATCATTTTTCCACAGACGTTCCTCCTATTTACGATCTGTGACAGACAGGTCAATTGCGTCGCGCAAGTTTCCGCGTCAACGACTAAATCGAGCCCCCCCCCATATACGAGCCCACTGTACGCACAACTGATCAATACAACCCGAACGATCCCCACTTGAGAACTAATGTATACAAATATCTAACCGTTAAACCCTTCCGAGCTTTTAGATCTGAAAAATGACCAAAAGATTATGGGGTTTCATGCGCCATATTTATGATTGATTAAATCAATTTATTCAAATTTAAATGACGACAAATGGCGACGTGGATGTCGAATTTCAGATATTCAAAAATATTTGTTGTTTGAGAAATGGCTTTCTATGTGGACCATTCAATTTCAATTAGTACGGCTGTTAGTGGTTTGAAGTTGCTAAGCTGGCAGAATCTTTGTATAGTCTAAAAACATTGAACATGTCTGATAAGATTGGCTTGATTCCGTGAATATAAAAAACAACACCAAAATCACGCCTTCATGATAGCAAAACCCACTGAGGCGATTTCGAAGAGGGAATAAAGTTTTGGCCACCGATTTTCGATAAACTCTGCAATATTTTGTAACTGCAAGCAAGGATTACCCTGTACTTCAATGCTCTGAATCACAGCGGACGCTCCATCGCATGGTTTTCTCTGCTAAATGGTGCTCTGCGTCATCTTCGGTGAATCCGCGAGCTCTAACAGCAAAACGCCGCCAGCGTGTTCGCCCTAAACCCCCTCACCCCAGAAGGAGACCTATGCTCGCCACCTAGGTAGGTACTTTCAACGTTTACCTGAAATCGTACAGACACGGGTGCCACGGTTTTACTTCCGTAGAAATTTCTCTCACCCGAAAAATTCCAAAGGTCAGGAATCGAACCCGTGATCTTGGGAATAACAGTGCGACACGCAAACAATTACACCAAATGTCACCTGTTCTCTGGTCATTCCATATGGCATTGGTACTAAAATTATAATCATAAATATAGGATAATCATAAAAGCACTTCTTTCTAATAGATGATACATCGTTATCAGACAAAAATCTTACTTCCTATTCCGAGAGGGTTTAAGGTCGTGAGCTGTTATGAGGAAACGTTTCGCTGCTCGTTACTTAATCCTCGGCTGAAATAATTAAACGCCGCCTAATTTACATAGCTGCTAAACTTAAACGCTTGATTACCCCCTCGCCACCGCCCCACCACACCACATAGCGTTTTCACTTGGGAATGAATTAATCGATCGTGCTGCTGCCTAGCGGATCGTCGGGATAGTGTGATGGGAGTGACAGTCAAGGTTTCACCGCGAATCGAGATGACTTAATAGGGTGCCTCAAATTTCAAGACTATTTTTCTATTCGTGCATATCGTCGATTTCTCACATTAGACATGTGCGTGATATCAACAAGAAATTGTATAAATATTGCGGTATTGATTGTTCACAGTTATTGTTCTATCATGATTTCGAATGCGCCCGCTCGTGGCGCATTCAAGTGATCAGGGTGACAATGTTTGGTATCCAGGCGTACATATTCGATATTGAAATATTGATAATACATAAAGATTCGGTTCCACCAATTTGAGGAGATTTATGAAAAGAAAAACACAATGTGTTAAGACAGAAAACATTTAACGTTTATTGTCAAACCCATCAGCTGATTGTCTGTGCTTCACCATTTCGAAGAAGTAATCGCAAATAATGAGCGAGACTCAATATTTTCACATTATAATCGCAGTTTCAATAAACGCTTTTATAAATGACCACGAAGTGCACAAATGTTCAAAAGGAAATATGTTTGTTATGCTTACCTATGAAATTATAATAAACTGTAAGCTTCAATGTTGGCAGATAATATTCTTCCTGCACTGTTTAAAATTTCATCCAATCGGGTGCAGTCTTAAATTCACGTGAGCATTCAGTCGCTCCAATCGCATTCAGTCTCTCTACTCGATGAACAAAGAGACACGAATATCCTGATTCTTCGATTGATCTTCACATTTGATTGATCATTGTTTTTACCCAAAGATAATGGATACTGTTTTTACTGTTGTCGGTCGATGTGTTACAACGAAATTTCCGAAACGATTTCGACAAGATCGCGCGAAGAAAACCCGACGACCGGAAACAAGACCGCGGATGCCGAATATTAATCGAACAAATTTGACAAATCGGTTACAAAAGACAGAATTCGCTAACAAAATCGAAAACAATTCGAGATAGGTCCGCGAATTATTCAGGTCTTAATGGATAACTTGGCTTGCTTCCAGAAGAGAAAGACATGTTCATTCCAAATCGGATGCTACCATCTTCGTTTTTAACAAACTCGAGTAATCATCGGTAACAAGAGCTTTCAATTTATTTTTGAATAAAATCGTCTTAAACGAATCGATTGTGCAGCGTCATCCCAAGTTTTGAATGCATTTCTTCTTGTAGGTTGACAAATACGAACACACAGTCACAACAAAAAATGACTGCGTAACGTTTAGAAAAAAATAGTCTGTTAGTCTAATGGTGGTACAACAACGATTCCCAATCCAGAAGTAGGCTAGGCAAACACCAGTTGTATTGATGCCGTTTCTCAAGACACTAATCTTCCACTTTGTCCACCGAAACGAGCCGAAAGCAGTTTCCGCGGGTAATTGGCGCCCTGGTAGGGCGCGTACTCACATTAAGTCCGTCTATCTTGTATCGCACACGTGCGGGATAGATCTCTTATATTCACAGTTATTATTATCGTGGTAGTTCTTGGAAATAGGAATGGAATGACGACGAGATAAAAGTTCCGCCGGCGGCGTCTCGGCCTCGGCCCTCAGACGTTTCGCGTCCGACAGAGATCTAGGGACTCCAACTAGGTCATGTACCAAATAGTTTTGCCAAATGGAAACGCGCAGTCAAACAAAAACAGCCTCAATACTGATAATGTCAAGATAATTGTCAAGTGTCGTTCTGTGCGAGAGACGTCTCCGCGAAATATTACGTCATTGAGGGCGCACGTCACGCAAGACCATACAAATTAATCCGCCACGGACATCAACTTGAGTCTCTCGTCAGAACATCGGCGACACGGAAAAACACTACTTGGCCGAATGCAGTGCAATAAGAACAGTCGACTAGGAACACACTGGATTTGACGTTGACGTTTCAGGGACAGCACTGAACGAGCCCCGATCAAATCTGGTCAACAATAATTTATTTGTATAATTGAGTTTCGTGTAGACGACTTACGAAACCCGTTCTTTAATTCTTTCAAATAGACGAACCGCTCATTTCCATGAGACGCAAGATTGCCAAAAACTTGATCTTGAACTTGGTCATGGGATACAACCAAACATTCAAAATGAACGAGTTTTAATTGTGCAGGTGAACCGTCACTACACGCGGAATAAAATCCATTGAAGTGAGTTGTTCAACGAAGATGGTTAGGGCTTCAAGAGAGAGAGAGAGACGCTGCGTGTGACACGGGTGGATCCGGAAGGCGCCCTCTAAACGGTGATGGAACGCACAGGTTGACACGGTAGAGTTCATCCGTGCATAAATTGATGGCTGGCGGAGATACAGCGGCCGAATATCGGCAGTGGCGTGTTTAAGTACGCGCTCTGTTCCGTCTGAGGCGATACCACTACCACCATACAACACTCCATTAACTCGACTGGCGTTGGATCTGGTGGCCCGCTTCGAGCGCCACGCAGGAGCAGACGAGCGACTAGAGAGAGCAAGAGAGAGAGAGAGAGGAGAGACCACGTGCACGCGTTGGTGGCTCCATCAACAACCAATGGGCGTGCGCGGTGAAACTTCTTGTTCAAACATCACGGAGCAGCCGTTTCTCGTCATGCTGATCGAGTTTGAGATCGACCAATTCCGAGAACTACAGATTTAAATCTTTCACGACGTAAGTTTCCAATTGCAACGATAATTACTCCTATGTTTTGGACTGTTGTCCATCAATCCCCTCCCCATTTTCTCGGATTACTCCCATGTTGGCAAATTTGCTGTCCACCTTATTTAAAATTAGCGCACCTTTTTATCCATTACCAATCTTTTTTATTCGTTTCAGCTTTCATCTTTTTAATGGAGCCCGCTCAACTCTAAACGCACTACCGCCCCTCCATTCTTACACCTCTTAGGAGTGATTCCATCCTGGATCGCAATGTCGTAGGGCTTCTGGTCCCGCCATTCCTTTGATCCGTGCCGACATTGTATCGACCAATTCCCACCCCCCAAAACTCTTCGCCACCATTTTCAGCCGTTAGCCCTAGGAAGGTCGACACCAGCGCCGCAACTCTCCCAAACATGAAATAATGCCGGACACGTATACTGGCATGGGGTAGGCACGTGCGAAAACCGATAGACGAACAGAAACTCGTACAAATAACAACGACTCTGTCGACAAAACAAATCAACGATACCGACCAGAAAGAGGACAACAACAAAAAAAAGGAGAAAAGGAAATTGGCCGCCGGCAGTTCCACATCCACTCCATAGTCGCTATCCGATGGAATGGAAATTCAGAATGATGTTCGATTGTCGAATTCACCCTACCTATTGCAACATGGTCACAGACCTGATTACTTTTTCCCATGCGGAGGTGCATGACATCGTTACCTCCAAAAATGGAGGTTGAGGTGGTAATGGATAGGGATCCATTACCCTCACGATAAGGTGGAGCTATGCCCTTTGTGACTAGGTGGGGTCCGTTTTGTTGAGATTTCTGTGGTGTTTAGTCTGCGCAAATTTCATTTCACAATTTGGATGGTCGATCAAAACGATTCATCAATGGATCTCACAAAAGAGATCTATTGTAACTACAACCAAGTACCGACCAACTGATTTTTTGGAACGCCACCAGACGAAACGAACAACTGTCATATGAACTGTGTAATTGTAATTGTAATTGTGATCAACCGCTCGTGTCTTTTGAAGTTCCATCACATCGAAAATTCGAGATTGATTAAGAATATTTCGTAAATTCAATAACACTTTGATTAAAACATAGCCACAATAAGTAAAAGTTTGCTTGACGCTATTAAAAAATCACCCGGGTAGGTTGTGTTTTCGAAACGGCCGCAAGTCTTAGACTTGTTAACGTTTGCGTGTAGTACTTGAAAGTGAGCGTTATTTAGATTTCTTGGTGACTTCCGCTTCTCTTAGTCTATGTACCTAGTATGCATATATATGATCCAGCGTTTTCGATTTGCGATGAGTTTAAGCGACTGACTGCTCGGTAGATGGCGTTGGCGATATGAACGCAAATATGCTCACATATGGGCGAATATCACGATCGACATTGTATCGCGTAAATCATTTGAGTGTATCTGCTGATCATTTGCGTTTAAGCGACTGCTCAGTAGATGGCGTTGGCCATATGTTCACATATGGACATATATTACTATCGGCATTGTATCGCGTAAAACATTTAAATGTATCTGCTCGATTGTGTCCGACCAATTGTCGCTAAACTTAAGCACTAGAGCTACCAACGTCACATTCGAACGAAATGCCAGCGGCCAATTAACGACCTCCGTGGAAATGGCGACCGGTATTTGGTAAGACATTAATCAAGATCTGTTCATCTTTCCCGTTTCCCCCTTCATCTAGAAAATCATACATCCTAGAAAGTTTATTGAGCCATTTTCAACGCGCCTATCTCGAGACCAAGACAACTTGATAAATCGGTGAGCGATAGAGCGTACAATCCGCCTACAAGAGAGGCTTAACGCTGGGGAGGGCGACAAGTTTAAACGCGCTGGAAAGCACTGAAACGCATTTGTTAAGTGCCACTTATAATCACTGAATGACGTCGGTTTCCGCTGCGTTGCATTTCCGCTGCTAATGTTTTGGAATATACACCGCTAACTTCCTTTCTGGTCGCTGTCATAAGTGGAGGGTTGAAAGCAGAAAACCGAAATCTGCGCACACTGTTCAGTTCAGTTCTGATATTCAGCCACATTCTGCATTTGTACTAAGCCAAGATCAGCCACAAGTTTACTTGAGTTAGCAGACATTTTAATTTTTTTATTTTTATTTTTAAGGGGGGCATACCCCGTCACTCCCAACTCATAATGAGAAGGGAGGACTTCGACCACCCCCAAGCCTGGACTAATCCAGCGGCTATGTGGGGATAAAGAGTTTTAAAATGTAATTGTTTATAAGACCTGGAACAGGTTTCATTCCATTTCACAAATGTTTTCATATTTTAAATTTGAATTTGGGTTGTTTTTAGTACTCCCACTGCATAAGCGAGCATTCCCAATAACGATCAACTTTTTCGCTATAACACCCATTATTTCGATTATAACGGGTGTGATGATGGTTCTGCGGGAACCGTTGTTCATGTGCAACGGTCTTTCCTGGGTATGAATTCACGCTCGCCTCTCGGCCATCCCTTACCCACATATCGGAACAGATGGATGGTACACGTCGAGGCGACGCGGCGAACGTGGATTTAAACGGGACGCCTAAACGCATCATCATTTATATATGAAATATAAAACTTTTCACTCAAGTGCAATTGCCAGCGGGAGAGAGCGCCAAGGCTCCTTACTATTCGCCCGAACCCACCCCGCGACGATGGAAAAGAGCGTTTTAACTTTACCCCCTCCTCCCCCCCCCCCCTCCTCCATCCCCTCTTCACCTTTAGCTTCTTCCGGGCCCGGCTACAAAACATACGATGACGTCGCTGATGTTCATCGCCAGCGCTGGGCACATTTTATCTACCCAAGATTCCTTTCAATATTTATATCTCGGATGGAGGGATGAGATTTTGGGACACCAATGTCTCAACTATGGTAAATTTAGGGTGTATACAATGTTACTGTGTTTTAACTGAGTCAAATAATTGTTTCTGTAATCAGAAAAAAATTGCCTTTTATTTCGACTAAAGGATGAATCCAAACTTCTGACAACTATATGTAATAATTGAAGACTGAGCAGATAATTACTTTTGACAACTTTGATAAAAACTTCTGACAACTATATGTAATAATTGAAGACTGAGCAGATAATTACTTTTGTTGTCGAGACTCCTTCATGACTTCGCGACCTCCGATCTTGAGATCTTTTTGGCGATCCAGAAGATCCAGCTAAAAAAATGTCGTCAGGAGATTTCTCTAGTTTCTTCATTTTATGAATTCTGCGTTAAAAGATTTCCCCCCCAGTCTCAGGAGGATTTCATTTCATATTACGAATGTTTGTTGATGGAAGTGTGACGGAATCGCTTGTTGGCTTGAAACGAGGCAGAGCAATCGCCATCGCAAAGCGAACGCTCGATAAAAAAATATGATTGATTGAAAAAAGCCGCCGCGAGTGCTTCGCTATTAATTTTGGGAATCGTGGATTGGTTGATGCCAGCCCTCGTTTAGGCCATGTATTTGGAACAACGAGGAATGCATTCTGAGCCACCTGGCGGCTAAACGTGGAAGCGAACGAACCGTGCAATATGCATGTTACTTGCTGTCGCGAAATATTTTTCTTCGAGTGGCGCAAGTCCAACTTCAAAATATTTTATAAGAAGGCGACTTTATGAAAACCTCAAATCATATTTTTAGGAATAGCTAATATAGCGACGAATGCTTAATATATAGCTTTTGATATGGCCTCACTATCGCAATGGATTTGCCGATTACCACTGCAGCATATGGGTTACAGAAATTCGGTGTTCCACCGTCACGCGGCGCTCCGATCATCATTCACCATCATTTGGCGGCCACGACGAGGACCCAATAGGGGGCATGCAGCGCAAAGCGAAAACAAAAATCCATTTATATTCCCTTTTGAACTATTTTTCCGTCTGTCCGAACAGACATATTGCTCCGCGTCGAATTAATCACACTTTTCATGGATCAGCGCTCTCGCTATATTCCCAGAGAACATGCTGATCACACACATATTTGGATAGAAACACCTTCACCTCCCTCACCCCTTCCCCCCCATCAGGTGTTAGATGGCAATTGAATGTCTAATTATAAACGGATGTCATGTGTTAGAGGGCTCGGTTAGTGAAACCAATACAAAGCGCACAAAAGCGCCTAATTGCAATGTTTTATGCAAGTGTTACAATTATGGTACTGGGACCACCAAGTCCAGGCAATTTAACTTAACGACAATATTATGACGATTTAATTTTCTTCACGTGTCCTGGAACCATCAACTTGTCTTGTAAAACAAGACCTAAAGAGTACTCTCTCATTGATTGATTAAGGTGCCCATAATCAACTTTGCATGCCTTTGGACTAATATATTCAGTGTTTATTTAACTTAACCTAACCACTTGTCACAATTAATAGAATTATTTATTACTTTATATTTTATTCTGTAAAACAAGTTTAATTATGTACTTCGTGCGAGAGTCTCATTAGAAATTAGGCACGGAATCGCAATGCGCGAGAGCTATAATAATCCTAGGATTAGCTATTGGTGAACCCTGATCACATGTGGTCTTATGAAATAAAGCATTTGGCCTATTGTGGCATAACGCGTGAACAGATTATTTATACTGTTTTATTTATGCGATTTTGTGCGCTGCATTGCGCACATTTGCTAATTAATCGCATTCGTTGTGTAACAAAGCAAAATTTATGCCATAATCCGTATATCCGAAAACGTATGTAAAATTGTAATTGGAGTCCCGGAGCTATTTAATGTATGAAGCTACAGACACTCACATTCAGCTGCGCAATCGTTTAGTTATATGCAGTGTGACCCAATAAAAAGAATACCAAAATATATTTTATTACATGCGCGTAAATTGTTGACTAATTCTCTGGTAAGCTTAGCATAGATAGCATAGACAACATATTGTTTCAAGTATTCCGAACCCAGGGGACGTTACATTACGAAGTCTATTTAATTTCAGCATTCCAAAATGGTGCTCAGCAAAGAAAACCTCCCCCGTGATATAATTCTCATGAAAAACACAGCACATAGTTTCCCGAAAAAGTCCATTCGAAAAAGTCTAGTGGTTTAAACAATCGTTTTTGCAGCGTTTTCTTCACTTTATATTTTTGTCGCATCATTTTAATTTAATCAATCAATTTAATCATTTTTACGAAGACTGTTCTAACCACTCATCGACCATACGTTTCTGGAAACTTACTTAAAAATCGTCTGGTATAGTGATGTTTTGTTTGCCATTACAATTATTGCCATTACATTATAATTATTGTGACCTATTTTAGAAATCCCAAATTATATATACGTCGTAATGCAGCACCCTCTGAGCTCGGGAAATCTAAAAACAATATGTTAATAAACATCTCTGCCAAGTTTCAACACAATTAGTCAAAAATTCGAAAAGATATAATAATATATATAAGTGGGTATCCTTTTTAATGGGGCACACTGAGCATGAAAATGTAGAATAGATTCAGTAGATAATTTTCAAGCTTCCATACAGACACAATCCAATGAAATGAGACTTGTCAGAATAATGATTAGTTCAGTACATTAACATAAAACAGAGAGAGAGCAGTATAGATAATAAATGATCACTACACATAAAGTTTCTGTATATCATATTGCTTGACGTTCCAAAATTTACTTACCAGGATGTTAGTTCCCAAACTGCGATGAATTAAAGACGAGCCGAGCGGAACGTGACGACACGAGTTAAAATTCAGACATTTGCGAAACGATATTTTTTACAATTACGAAATTCCCATTTATAATTTCTCCATTAAATCGTGCGCTGGATCCATCACAATCTATGTCAGAGTATTAGTAAAATGTTCCAGTTTCACAGACGAACATCGATGAAGCATATGCAATCGTCTGAAAGTGAGCCGTCGTTGAATATAGTCTCAAGAACAGCTTCAAGAAGTGGACGTCGCCACAATGCAAACGAGATATGTGAAGGGGTGCGTCGTGTTATACAGATTGCGCGGATGCTGCGGCGAGTCCCATTACGACACACAATGCTGACAGATGCGCGTGGCACGACCAGTTATCAAAAACCTCGACAAATCTATCGGCTTCAGTCAGCAATTAACACTGATTTGACATTTGAAAACCTCAATTAGGGAGGTCAAATCATCAGTGTTGGACTGCAAAGCAACGCGCTTCAACAGACAACCCTCATCCCTCCATTCACACATGTGCCCTCCTGAGATCGGAGAGCTTCATTCGAATACGTTCTCGTAAGCGCTTCACGAATGGACCGATGTTTGCAACCTTGCATGGCTCAGGAGGATTGTGAACTATCAGCGTTCCAGCTATGTGTTTACGGAACAGTGGGGGTGGTGGGACTAGTGTTATAGGAAGCGGGTGAGTCCCACAGGCGACAAACCGATTCCCCCAACGACAGGTTTTCAATGATAAAACCACCATTTCAACAACTCGAAACCGAATTTTGCAAGCGCACTTTGTCTAAACGACTGTTGGCCATCGCTGTGCCAGATTAGTTGGCGAACCCATTTGGAACTGAAAACGCAGCCAACACCACACGCTGTTCTGAATCGGGAAACCCAACGTTATCCAAAATAACTACACATGTATGGTCATAAAGAGAGTGCAATTTCAAAAGATGGGCAAATTCAATATATATGGACATCTTGACAACAGACACTCGGCGACTCTGTAAACTTTCTCAATTCATCCTCTCTGGTCTAGAAGGAACCCACGACTATTTCACATAGAAAATCGAGCCTATGTATTATCACAATTCTCATAATTAATCTTCAAGATGTCGTTTGTTATCTTCTAAAATCCTTATGCATCGGTGAACACAAGTCAATGATGCTCTCTGGTGGCGTTGCAGAGAATCAGATTGCTTCGTTGCAGTAATGGTATGGCAGCTATCAATGTTACTAGCGATTAATTTGTTTGCCTCTTAAACGCTATCAACG
Source organism: Mycogona germanica (assembly GCA_034698785.1). Lineage (NCBI taxonomy): Eukaryota > Metazoa > Arthropoda > Diplopoda > Chordeumatida > Chordeumatidae > Mycogona > Mycogona germanica. Next base: position 47,014 of record JAQGBY010000111.1, read on the forward strand.
TCATTGGCGATGAATTGTGTGATTTGCGGCGGCAATGGCGAAATGGGCGCCGCCACCACATAGAAATAAAGTTCAGCGTCCATAGCATTCCACAGAAAAACTAATAAATGTAATTTTCAAGGATAACCCCAAAGTGTTTTGGAAATATGTCTATGGATGTCGTAAAAATATGACCCATCTAAAATGACCTAACTCAAATAAATCCTGAGACGAAGTATCGCCCCTTGACTGAAATCTACAGTCTCCAGACAAGGGGCAAGAAGTCTGAAATGTCTGCAGAATTTTTTCCATATTTAGCTAAAATGTTCCAGAAATCTCTTGATGATGGCATCTTGCCTGAAACAAGGCAATTGACCAATGTTTGTCCTATATACAAATCAGAAAAAATGTCAAATCTAAACAATTGCAGGTCAATTTCCCTTACCTCTGTTGTTGTAAAGTTATTGGAACATATTGTATTTTCGAATGTCATAAAGCATCTTGCTAAGAATGGTGCCATAAAAGATGCACAGCATGGATTTTTGAAAAGCTTATCCGTCTCACCAATGGCTTTCAAAAAGTGCGAAAACAGTGGAATCGCCCGACAGAGACTCAAATCTAGAGCCTGTTAAAATAGGTCATTCCATCTATGCTCCTAACAGGTCTCTCGACATCCGTCATAGATCACCCCCTTTGGGGGCTGTTTGCGGGTAAATATTGTAATTGAAAATGCCACCCTTCAAAGTTTAATATTTCATTTTTGATTCAACTTTCGCTCAACAATATATATCGTTATATTGGCAAAACTTTATTGGATATTTGCAAATCACTTACAGAACCATATCGCAATATAGAGTTAAAATAGAAAGTTTTTGATCTTTCTAACATATTGAATTGTGGAATTCGTACCAACGGTTTCGGCGTATCATAAAAACATATGATTCATTGATCCACTCAAAGCATGTACATGTATTCCATAACTATCAATAGCATTCTCGCACACTTTTGCAGATGCCAGCCTTAATTTGGTATTGCCATAACAGCAGTCAGACCGATCACAAGTGTACCACAACCATGTCCGAATCGGTCTTTTACTTTTTGATGGTCCAATAATCCCCATGAGCAGCTATATATACTGTATATGACGGGCAACATTTTTATCCCCTCAGAGACTGGCTTCAACAATCAAAAACGACGATTCTATTATTTATGGCGGATAAAATGAAAGAATAGGACATCTCTAACAATTTGTGTTGGTTATCACCTCAGGAATCCCTGGGACAAAATTCATCGACGATTTCGAAAAGAAAATTATCAAAAATGTAACAACATTGTGCTAATCAAGAGTTTATGAGTACAGGAAATACAAGAGATGCGAGTAATATTATGTAGCGCGTTTGCAAAATAAAAACGAGATTTTGCTGTTGTCGAATCACAAAGCGTCACCACCGCAATGATTACACACCGCCATTTTTAATGCTTAATGATACGCAAGGCCGATACTGAGCCTGCTTTTTTTAACACTCTACGTTTAGATTCGTGGTCTGCTGCACGCCTTCCATCATTTAATCCGGTTGAACCAAGAGAAAACGCATCATGAGCTTTCATGTTTGCCCTAGCAGGTTCCCCTCTAACGGGGGCGCAATTGAGATTGGTAGGTTCCAGGAGGACACGAAAAGGACTACTGTTTCAATTCTCCCGGTATCTTGTGTCTTCACAGAGGTCGGTCCGTGAGCCGTGAACATCCGGGCAACAAACCACATAATCTAATTATCGTCAAAGCCGGCGGACGGATAAGCGCGCGAAAACAATAGGCAACGAACATTACGTGTTGCCGGCTGGGTGATCAGTGTAATTTAATGCCCGACAACGGACGTCGTAAGGTTCTGGGGGCGACAAGCGTTAGAAGGGGCAGACACCACTTCGACGGTGGACAAATGAGCCTAGATCAGGGATGGACAGTTCGGGGTTTGGAGCTCGCTCTAGTCGGCGAGATAGTTATGAGGTTGCTCTACGAAATTTAATTTTCGTCGTCGTCAAATACGAAAATACAATTATCGAATTCTGAAAATGGTATTTCAGCTTTGCTCACAGTAAATACAGATCTGTAACTCAATTCCGCAGCTACTTTCGCAATTGTTTTTGAAATATCTTTTAAATGTAGATTGCCTTTATTATTGCAATAGATTTGAAAATACTAAAGGCGATCAACGACGGTCATTAGAAAACCATGTGTGAAATATATTTCGGAATGTTTTGTAAATATTTTAAGCTTTTTCCAAATTATATTAGATAAAAGGTGTTCTATCATATGGTGTCAGATCAAAAGGTACGTCTTGAACATGTTTAGAAATGCGTTCAACATATTGTACTTGCAATATATACAATAGGAATTTTTCTGATATAAATTTGTCAATAGGATATTTCTGTACTTGCAATTGTAATATATAATTGTACATGTATATTGTTCGTGTATATTATTTAAAATGTCAGCAAAATCTTTTTTAATGTTAACACAAGTTACACAAATTCTATAAGTTTTGAATTATTTTTATAATGATTTCGAATGTCTAGATAATTGATAGGACGGTAAAATTTATAATTGAGAAGATTGTTTATAAAAATTGAAACCTGTTTGATTTTTGCTGTAGAGGTTCAAATGTCACGAAAAACAGTGTTTAATTAGTTTTTACATTTGAATTAACATTTGGGAAAAGGTTAAAATCATTTAGGTTAACTCACTCTTTCTAAATAAAAATACCCCAATAACATCACGCCTTTAAACATGAACATCGCAACTAGTCCGTTGCTCTATTGTCAACTGAGACTGAATGGATTTAAAAAAAAATTCAATTTAAACCAACAATAGCTGAAAGCACTGTAACGCTAAGTACTTTTCCCAGAACTATTGATAGGACACGTTTTGTAGATTAAAAATGGCACTTGACTTGCGTCTCTATTTAGAGAAAACACGCATTGACGATCTCCGCGGGAAACAATGGTCGAACACCGGGCTTGTGAGAAACTCGAAGTACAAAAATGCATTGGAGACGAACAAAAGAACAAAAATGTGACTGCGGAAAAGTTTTAATTGCATTGTTAACGAGGTGCGATTGAAAAAAGGAAATCATAATTAGATTTGTAGATTTTGTTTATGTTTGACGCGTTCGTTCTAACTCAAGACAGACGAGTCGAACGTAAACCTCAGATCGGACAAACAACTTCCCTTCCCTCGAGCCGAAAATGCCTTCTACGCTATTCTGTACCGGAAGATGAGGTCGCAGTCGGCAGGACGACCTTTCTTGAGGTCGGATCGACGGCTAGTCAGTGCCATCCGGCAATAGGCCGCAGCACACGATTCTCCTCACGTCGTCATCAGAGGAGGTGGTGGTGGTGGTGGTGGTGATGATGGCAGCGGCGTCGGCAATCCGACGCGCGAAAAATCAATATTTGCATACTAATTACGGGAATCCGCTAATGTTTGCCTCCCGACAACGCCATAATGCCGTTTTCGCACTTGTCACATTGCCAGAGCGCGCCACACGTCACTTCGGGATCCCACCGCACCACGCGCACTGTCCCCCCGCGAGCATCCCTGCCCAGTCACGGAAAGCGGAAACGCCTATTCTCGTCTTCCCGTCTACCCGTGAGCCGGTAGGCGACGCTTCTGTCGCCATAACTACTGTAGCGCCTGAAAATTTGCATATTTCTATAAGAAATAATTCATTGCTTAATCGATTCATGTTCACCTACAATATGTTAATGCAATATTTATCGTTTTCATTGGGCTCACACAGAATCGTGTAAAAATAAGAAAACTCAAAATATTCTCGAATTTGGAATAACTGTTTACTGATGTTTGACATCATTTTCATTTAAATAAGGCGTTACATTTCCTGCGTTAAAACCTTCTGGATAACGGGGGTTTCAGAAACAGAAATAATTTTATTTTAAACAATTTGGTCGGTCACAATACGGAAGTAATTAAAACTATAACAAACTAAATAAATATATCATATTCTGATTAAGGTAATCCGCATAGTTCAAATTACAGAGATTCCTATTTTAAAACAAAATAGATATCTACGCGTAGTCCTCAACCTGTAATGTGTATATGGACGTCCTTAAACTGTATGTTTTTTTAAATTCACTGAAGTGACGGGTCACAACAGGAAGATTCTTTGCTCCTCTCAGTGCTTAGGCACTATGTGAGAGGTACATTTTCACAACTACCCCGGAATCGAATAATCGAGAGCCCGCGCCGGGAATCGAACCAGGGACCCCCGAACAACAGTCCGTCGCTAAACCAACTGCGCTACGACAGGTCGTTCTACGGGATTGAACCCGCGACCGAGGAATATAAAATGCAGGTATTCATCACTACTAGATTTAAGCCAGGTTTTCAAAAATGCGTTTTTTTTGTAAAACAGCTGTTACACTTTGGCATTCTGATGAAGTAACGAACACCACCACCAACTGGTGCAGAGATCAAATACAGCCAGAAGTTCCCGTAGCAATTGCATCTTTCGGAAACTGAACATTCTCTTTCGCGTATAGCTTTTCAGAATGCAAAGCACGTTTCACGCAAATACAAATAACGTAGACACCTACTTGACCCGCACGATGGATCTGCACCCGCGTACGACGCGTTTTAATGAGATTGACAAACAAATAGATCTGCGCGAATCTGTCGCACTTTGTCGCCCGCCCTGCAATGACGATTGGGATCGATCGATAGGTGGTGCCCCGAACATCAACAACTAGCAAGATGAAATTGTGAATGCTGAACGCATACCACGAAAACACCGGTGACGAGAACAAAAATATAATAAACCCTGGTTTATTAAAATGTAGGACTCCAGGGTACGACAGGTCACTTCAACCGTGACCAGCCCCAGAAGAAGGACGCTGATTTCTGAAAGCTAACTCAGGCGTTTTATGCTACCTACAGAGTCTAATTATGCCGAAATGGCGCCTTTCGGTGAAATGTTTTATTTCAGTTTTTATTTATAGACACATAATTAACTGATTAGTTGTCCGATTACACATATTTCCGCAAGAAGCGAGTTCTAATGCAGAATACCAGATCACCCTACAATTCCTGGGAAGGATGCAAATCAATTATTTTTATTTTCCCCTCCACTAGGACGGGGTTCGAACCTCAGACATGCGTTAGCATTCCAGTCGATAAGACAAACAAACAATTGAAATATTGGAAATAAGCAAAAAGCTATTATAAATTGCGGTCACATATCCAAATCTCTCGATCGACAATGCTTGAGCGACTCGAATTCGAAATGCGCTACAATAATAATAACCAATACTCGTGCGAATATTTTTCCATCGACAAATATTAGTTTTGAGCTTCACCGGAGAACACGTATCACGTATTCGAGTGTTGTTCCCTCCTTATATTGAGCTGCTTTTGCAAAGTTAAAGAACAAGTTAGATCTTCCGAAAAGGAAGACTTTTGATTGTACTAAGTGCAATCGGAAAAATTATCATTCAATAACGGGGTATTAAATATCTCACAGAACTAAGCTGCAAAAAGAACTCTGAACATTTTATTGCTAAATTCAATTTTACTCGATAAAAATCTTTTCGACACATTAACTTACTAAAAATAATTTAAAAAAAATTAAATTCCAATCAACTAATGTAGCCAATCGCGCATAAATGAACCAATCAATGGCCACCATTGATACAGAAACTTCTATAATGCTCTTTTACCCAAGAAGATCCTCATATCGCCATTTTCGTCATTGGTGGACAAGATGCGAACTTATCTTATACAATATATATATTTTTGTTATTTCAACGTCACAAAAGAAAAAAATATGCATATGTTTACAAACTCAAATTAAAGACAATGTGACGCGAATATTTAGAATATTTTTTGTATAATGTTTTGCGAAGCCATTCGGTTATTTGAATGAAAAGGGGCAATGCCTGAGAATATGAATTAATTTGTGGGACGTTGGCAATTAAATTAAGTCTAAGCAAATGCCATAGTGAACCACCGCGGGGCATAATTTTCGGTGAGAAGCACGATGTAAATGAGTGCTAATATTATCATTAGGCGATGACGGAACTCGCAGTTTCGAAAATTTAATTTAAACGGTGTTGTGTACGTGCCACAGACACTTCCACGGAACGTTGGTCGAGGTCATCACCTGACGCCGCCATCTTGAAAAGAAAAACATTGCTCGTGTGGTCCATTGTGAACCCCACTGGTGTACGACTCGTCGTAGCCCAGTCGGTATTGCGACTGATTGGCTCGATGGTCCCGGGTTCGATTCCCGGCGCGGGCTCTCGATTATTCGATCCCGGGGTACTGGTGAAACTGTGCCTCTCACATAGTGCCTAAGCACTGAGAGGGGTACAGGATCTTCCTGTTGTGATATACACTTGAGTGAATTTTAAAAAAAACTACGTCGTAAACAATTGACGTCCTACATTTAAAAAAAACTATTTTGAATACAATCATTCAAACCTGCATTTAATAAGGGCGGCTTTTTCACAAACGCATCATTCTGCTGTTGAATTCTGAAAAATCAAATATTTTACGCATCTTCTAGGTTCTTACATGCATCTAGGAATCGTGTTGGAATCTATTGAACAGTACACATGTACTAGCGGATATTTGATTATACAGAGTATTATTTCAAGTATTAGGAGTGACCTAAAAAGTCGAGAATTTCATTTTTTGACAAACTAAGAAACGTAACTTTAAGAAACAGAATAATATGTTTGAAAGCGACAAAATCTGTTTCAAATTTGGCATGCCTGATTTTTTTAAATGTAAAGATATTAGGTACATTTTGTTTCTCTTTCTCCTTGCACCTCTGTACCCCGGTCACCCTGTACGCATAACTTGGAAGTTCGTTGCCTACATGAAAGCAGATAAGGCACAAAAGGCTTTAGGTCACAAACGCATCTAGCGGTCTGGCTTCGCCTGACCAACATATTCCATTGGTCAATCCAAAGTCGGTGCCCAGATATCGGAGAAAGTCAACGAACCATTGCTAAACGAGAGAAAAAGAGAAAATATCCTCTGCGGTTTCAAAAATATATAACCGGAAAATCATCCCCCCCTTGTCAATGGCTGATGCCACCTCCATTCAATACTCATCCTTTTGCAACCCCCACCGCCGCCTCCTTCTACGAACGCCTAGGGTTTAGTAGTCAGACAATAAACTCGTCCTCAGATAAGACGGTCATTTCTCGTTCAAGTCCATCTGGCTTTTTGTCTGCTTTCTCCGCCATTCCAATGCCACGGGATTACACTCTTCCACACTATAATTTGAGGATACTTAAATCAGGACACCTAAGGCGACCAATCTTACCACAATAACAATAAGGCATATGAATCGAGTGATAGGTGCTACAGGCAGCGCCTTAAAATAACCACACTAGAAAAATATGTAAAAAGTCGACGATGAAATGTTTAAAACCTAAAAAGTTTAAAATGTAAAAAGCCGACGATATTACACGGCCCAGACCCGTTCTCGTTCAATTATGCTTACCACAAAGACCAACTCGGAATTTGTTCAAAAATAATGAGAATAGGACTATCTTCTTATATTATAAAACAGGACCTCAAAAGTGTCTGTTCAGGACATAACTTACGAACGGCTTAACGGAATTAAATGAACTTTTACCAGCAGATAGTTCCTCGCATTCGTTGTCTTGCGACGAAATTTCAGATATCAATTTTCAGTATTTCACAATAATTTAACTGTTAAAAATTTCTTACAAATCAACCATTCGCCTGAAAAATAAAATATGGCGTCTCCACATTAAACGAATGACGCTGTCGATATCCCGTGAAAACAAAGAACACCAGATTGCAATTCCAACTACACACATTTCTATTTATCTGAATAACAATTTAAATATAAAAAAATAAAATAAATTAGCATTACTAAAATCAAAATTAATCAAAACGCAATTTTCAAAAACGATTATTTTTCCGATTGGATATTTTAATTGTCCAACATTTGGAAATCTTAATTACAGACTCTGTATTTGAGTACGAGTTCGTACTTTGGGCCAATTGGACGCAATGAAAAATACATTTACTCAGAAAGTGGGACGATTTTCAATTATTTTTTTAGTCATACATGGTCGTTGGGGCAGCTTGGGTAGAGAAAGCACCGGCAAATCCTGAGCCATAATTATTTCAAGATTTGGTAAATAGGAATGACTACAGGCGACTTGATTAAAGTCGCCCCGATTTTCAGTTTAGCTGGTGGGATTCGGAACACCTAGCGGAGAAATTCCAAAACTCCCTCGACGTCAATAGGAAAACGTCATTCATTATGCCGGTGTTTAAAAACGCACACAGCAATTGAATTTTCCCGTCCCCCACTCTATTCAACAAATTATCAGTTCCATATTGAAACTCCCGGCATCAAAGGCATGGGCTTTGTTTCAAAGCGAACATCGCGTTAACTCAATTAGTAGGCACGCACTATTGAATATTAATCGCGATTCGTTTGCAATTCGATCGATAGTTTGTGTAATTTTTCAGCACTGCACAAATTTGGCGCGGCAAGAAACAAACTACAGTTTGTTGCAATACGCTTCCTGACTGCATAATTTAAATTCAAACTTATTGATTAAAACTGTGCTGCTGATAATCGTAAATATATTGAGGAGTTTGTTTTCGATTCAGATTGCTTTTGTTGTTACAATGAAACCTTTTTTGTCTTTAGTCAGTCACCGTGCTTCCAATGGTCACCACTGGTCAGTTCATCTGACCAAAACGACTGTCTAACGATGGACTAACCGTCGTAAAAGACCTGAAATTCAATTTATATGGGAGTCCGCCTAGACCAAGAAATTGGGAAATCTTTTAAAACTCGTTACAAGCTGAAATGCCTTTTATGGATCAGTGAGCCCTTTCGCCAACTCCCCTCATCCCGTCGGTACAATAAAGGGGGATGAGGCTGAAATCTAGAACCCAGAAAATAGGACGGTTGCGTAGAAAAGAAACCTAATAGGTGTTGCTGGTAACAAATGAAGGAATCTCGCTGTTGGCCATTCAATTATTTTAAACGGATTTCTAAAAAGGATTTTTGCTAAAAAAAAATCCGTTTACATTAATTGAATCTTTTGGATTTTCTGCGGGGGCGTTTTGTGTGCTTGATTTTTTGTGTGCTTATTGGATTACCACTACGGTAATTCGATAGAGGATATTCTTTTACGAGCATTAAAACGCAATTCGGTTACAAATGAAATCTTTCTGACAAACACGAATAAAAAATTTCTAAAATATTCAATATATAAAAAGGCGCTGTTAGCATTACGAATGAGAGTTTGAAAAAAATCATGATTATTCAAGTCAGATCAATAAACAAACCTAAGTGCTATAAATAATTCCTAAGACAACTAAACGAACATGGCGATCCCAATAATTAAAACAATGGTCGTTAGTAAAAGCGCAACGCATTATCGCTAGATAGCGCCCATTTCGACAATTGCCAGTTGACGGCAGGTTGCAATTGTCGCCGTCTGTGGCACTTATTTCGCCAATGCCTCCAGAATTCCAAGAGAGGGCACCAGTGTCCGGGGTGTAGTGGTAAGCGAGCGAGAAGATACTCCTTCCAAATTAGTTAAGCTCAGTCATCTCTGCTTAGTCAGTAGTTTCATTTCGAAATGACGAAAGTTTAGATTGGTAAAAATAGCTATAGCTAGGAGGTATGGAAAAAACCCCTATAAAACTTGATGGTTCTTTTCGACATCCACAAAAAGCTCAAGTCACAATTTAAAAGACCTTAGCCTATATAAGCTAGCAACAGGGTAGGGGGTTTACCGACTGAGAACGAAAGACGACTCGACAAAAAAAAATTGTCTTAACAATCGGTTCTTTAAAAAGACCAGGACGAAATGGCGTAGCTCTGAAAAGCTGGATTAATGCGAGACCGCCGGGAGTTGACAATATTTTTTTTCTCGTGTGAAGGACATAAACTTGAAGTTCGGTTGTCACGGTAGCCCACATTTCTGACAGTCATTCAAGAGAGATGACGTCGTCAAAAATAATGTATTCTGCGAGTATCCGGATCTACGGTGAAAGAAGCGCTGAAAATTGCTGCCCCGGATAGTCAGGCAACCATTGTCGACACTTGCGGCGACAATTGCGATCTCGATCACTTATCGATGTTTAGTGAAACATCGATACCGGAGATTGCTAAATATCAAACAGCTAATCCTGCATTTTGTATTCCAATAATTCTAATTGAAATGTGAAGTACAGTGTATAAGTAATATTTCCGTTAGGTTTGTTCTTGTGCGACGCATTCACACAGCAACAATCCGTGGAAAAACTGTACTCGCACAGTCGTGCCTTCAAGTCTTGGCATTTCAAAAGCCAGATCGATCGAGAATGCTTTTGAATCGATTTTTGAATCTCTGGCTAAGGCTTAGTCAAGTGTCAATGCCACAAGTCTTACACGTTCACCGAAGGGTATGCTCCAGAAAATCGAAAGAAATGCTGATTCCAAATTCCAGAAATGGATGGGGAAAATATTCTCGTAGCCGCTGCTATCTAAGAAACTCCATCTTAAAAAATTCTTCGCTGATAAAGATAAGCATTTCAAATGATAAACTCTAGAGCAATTACGTTGTAACTCTATAAAAGCAAACATTAACCAGATGCAGAACTTCTAGTACTAGCGATAAAACTACTACATAAACATATTTTTCCCCTAGATAAAGCACCCACTGGATTTTTCCACAGATCTGTTTTTGCCATATCTCTTTCCTCTCGATAACAATAAAAATACCAAATTAAGATACTTTTACAGGAAATTAAAATAGTAAAAACGCCAGGTGTTAGTTAATTTATTAATTCTTGAGGAATTTATTAATTCTTTAAGATTTTATGTTATGCGTTACGCGCCCAGCGGCAAACGACAACGATGATGTCTTCCTAAAATTAGTTAAAAATTGGGGCATTGTCAGAAAACAAAAGTAAATAGTACAGAGTATGCCCCTCGATTGAAAATGGATAGCATTTTCTAGTAGTTTGTTTACATCTGATTGAATCGTTGAAAAAATGGGGTTGCAAGATATGATGTGATAGACTATGTTTTAATTATGACACCAATCAATGAGATAACTGTACATTTTGTTATGCTAGCTAAACGCTACAAGAAATAAGCTATTAAATGTATTTATAAGGCCAACAATATATTGTCAAGGTCGAGAAATTGGTGTGGAAGAGATCGCGAAAATCAATTCGAAATTGAATTTCGTTAACGACAACATCCTTTCAAAAAGTCTTTAAACATTGAGCAGAGTCGTTCAAGGTTTGCGTTCCCTTCAAGAAATGGACAAAAGAAAGCCAAACTAACTTTAGTTGGAGTCAAAGACTAGCGCGATCAAGCGTACCATTGACCCTGCTACGGTTCACAGTCAGAGCGTGGTGGCTTAAAGATTGAATAAGAAGAAAGAAAGGGACGAGGGGTCTCGATTCTTAGATCCCGGGGTACCGGTGAAAATGTGCCCCTCGCATAGTGCCTAAGCACCAAGAGGGGCACAGAAACGCCTGTAGTGCAGTGACAGTGAATGGAAATAAAAAAAGAGTTTTTCGTCGGCTCTCGAATAAATAAGACATTTACTTTTTCAGCACCAATAACATTAAGCCGCTTTTCCTTGAGATAATCTACAGTTGGCGCCAAATGCAAATTGATGCGTTTCAAATTGGAAGTTACATGCGTGCACTAGAACGCCCGCACACACGCGGTAGGCCTAACTTACATTGGCAAGAAGTAGAAGAATATGTTTGGCTTGGGTAATTGGAACGAATCTTGTGGGAATCCATACTCTCGGGCTGAAAGTTCCTTGATTAATATCGGGAACGCTGACATCCTCCCGAGATCAAACGATAACTTTCCCCGGGACAACATCTATCGAATATTGAAGAATTTGAAAATAAATAATTTTCTGAAGGACTTACTTTTTCTTAAGTCGACGAAAGCTCATGCCGCTTAATCTGCTGCGAGTGTCCGCATCGCGACAGTGCAAGCGAACAAGAGATAGAGAGGCTGATAAAATTGTTATGGGATTGGAGTTCGAGCGGAGAACTTTTGAATCCGGGTTCTCAGGAGAACATGAGCCAGTATTGTTGGCTTTAGATAAAGACAAGGAAAACTTGCCAGTGCGTGCCTATGAGGAAAACCATGAAGAAAGTGGCCCGCAAACAGTGGCCCGCAAAATATACTCTGCCCAGAATAACAAATTTTATCAATTTGTCTGAATTTTAATATTTGCTTACTCTGTATTTGACAATTTAAAAAAATGTCAATAAAAAATAAATGCTCGCTGGGTGGCGCTCGCTTATATAGGAACCTAGCGAATCTTATCGATTGAAGGGAACCTAGAACTTTATACCTTGGTGGTTACAGCTCATTTCCTCGGATCAGCTTGGATATGCCAATTTAGGCAATGAGCCAGATGAGTTAGAGAGCATTCCCAACTGGGACACGAGAGGAGAAGAATGTGGGTTACCCGCATCGAAAGAATATCTCATGAAACTGCAGATGGAGTGATGGATGCTGGATTAATGATTGGAACAGACAGTAAATAAAACATCTGAGACCCAGTCGTTACAATTACCACGTAAAAACACAATTTTCGTGTAGCAAACAAATTGTGGCTATCTACGTGTGCTGTGGCCAACGTTGCGGCCCCCCGGTGCCTGCCGATGATAATCGCTGTTTTATCCTTGCTTGCTATAATATTTTGTGGATAAATTACTTTATATTGTTCATTTAAATAAAATGAAAATGTCTGAAGTTAAGGATTCTTGGGTCTTAAATTTGATTACAATTTAAATATAATTTCTCGAAATTTTACGAAAATGATTTAGCGGATTATACCGGTAATTGTTATACCAAAATATCTTATAAGAGACCAACGTAGATATTTTAATCTTTAAGCCACTTTCTCTAAGTTTTGCCAAATAACATAAAGAAAACATTTACACCACCACTGTTATCGTTTAAATAAACAATTACTATATATCGACATAGTAGGTCTGTTAATTAAAAAGCGCTATAATTTGGTGTGTTCCAGTATATTCGATAGCCTTCTTCCAAAAATTAAGACACATTTTAAAATTCGCCGAAATCTTATTCGAATTACATGTATCTTATTGCACAGTAGATCCTGATATTTGATAGTGCAATACGGTTTGCGGCCCTCCATCACATTCAACGTTGATCGAGGGCCCATTCTAATAAGACTTAGCCTCGCTGAAAATCGAATTGCGATCCATGTTATTGGGTGGACAAACAATTGAGTTAATATGGTGACACGTCTGGGAATACAATATAAGTATAAGTGAATGCTTGTTAGACCGATTGTGTGTACATCAAACCAGTTGCTCTTTGTGACACACTTTACCCGCGAAACAACTGCTAAAACTTAGGTGGAAAAGTTTGACTTTTGTCCAGATATCCCATTGTTGGCTTATAGGTTGGGATTTCAGTTGGGACGAATAATAATCGGAAACAACATTCGTACGTAAAATAGCCGTCCATTTGCGATAGATAGATTTGAAATTTTGGGCATAACTGGAGTAACTGATTCTAGTAAAAATAAATGTGGGGATATCGCATCTTCCTTCAATGTTCACTAGCTCGAGGAAAATGGATAAGTGAAGTCCGGGCATGTCTCAATCAGCGTTTAACAAAAGAATACCAATACTGATCAGAAAGTGGAATTTGTATATATAGTGTACACATATAGAAAACGAAAATGCAAGTACTAAAGAATTTTCATAAAGATTTTTCAATAAAATGGAATTTTGTTGGTAGGACGGAAGCTGGCAGCACCGCAGAGATCGACAATGCATTCTGAGACGCCGGAGTCCACCATTGAAATTTATGCACCGGAAGTTTGCGCAAAAGCGTCGTCTATTCAGGGTTTTAGCCGAATTGGATTACAATGTTCAGTGAAAATCAAAACCACCGGAGAGACTTTGTCAACACGCCTGTCCAAACAAAAATCGTCCACAAAAACATTTGCGTCGTCATTGGTAAACCTTATTGGGTAGCTAACAATGGTTTAATGTTTTCATGACTTTTTGGATTGAATTTGTCGTCTCCTGGATTTTTAAATTTCATTTGCGACTAACTTTAAAAATTGAAATTTCAAAAATTTCAAAAATTCGTTACGAATTAGAGAATAGGAATCTGGTGAACGAGATATTTTTCAGAATCACCGAAATAGTAACTCTAAGAATAAGTTTTTTTTAAACGTTCGAACGGCTCTAGTATAGAAATAGAGAACCGCGGATCGACGCCGGGAACTGTTTTTGTGAACGGGGAAGTTTTTATTTCGATGCGCTTTCCGCAAAATTGATCGACTGGTCCCGCCTGACGCCGCCTTCATTAGAGGGTGCAGCTGAATATAACCATAACGAAGCTCATTGTTGATTCATAATGTAATTGAATTATTCTAAAAATCCCCGTTCATATATTATTAGGAAAGAAGTGAAAGAGGCGCCGGCGCCGACTTTTCAAGTTCTCCGTTCACCGTGCTAGCCGACACCTTAACCTTAATTGGTCCCACTCTGCTCTAACAGCCACTCAAGAACCCGCACCAAATTATAACAAATGCGGGTACCAAGCACGCTGGCATCAAGCGCGTTTGAGCATGACTTGTGTATCACTTTTAATGTCATTTGCCGTTCCATGGAGTACTCTATAAATGGCTTATATAATCAGCTTGCAAGGCCTTCAATGTCTTGGCAAAGGAACAAATGGTTCCCGCAAAACACGAAAACGCTAACTAGTAATATTACGAATTCGCGAATTTTACAAACACTATTCGGTTCATGAATTTATCTAAATGTCGCGGTTGTGTGCAATTTTATCTGGAATTTTCGTCTTTACGTAGACTTATATTTTTAGCACTTTCCGCTAATTGGATGACCGATGCAGTGTGCAGAGGCAATCGCAGTTTTGACACTGTCAAATGTTTTCTATCGAATGACTTAAGGCGAACACTCTGGATCAAGTGCACACATGTCGACAATTGAAACTAAATTGACTAAACGGTACCCCACAAGCTATGATGTTTGTGTTATTAAATGAAAATCATTTGCCAAATAGATTTGACAACTTTTACTAAAATATTAATTTTTTTAAAAATTCCAATCAACTGTAGTCAACCGCACCACAGGGGTTACGTACACCTCATGTTGCTTAGGCACTATGCGAGGGGCACGTACAGTGCCCCGCGATCAAAATTTTCGAGAGTCCGCGCCGGGAATCGAACCCGGGACCGCCGTGCCATAGTCAATCACTAAACCAACTGTGCTACGACGAGCCGTACAAATCGTCTTATGGGGACAGTTTAGTTTCTCTCCAAATAGCTGAAACATCTTGTGTCTATCGGAACAGCCCAGGACCAAAAATGGTACCGATAAAAATATAACGTACGCCTTATTTAAATTATTTTTAGGGTAGCACCAAGTAGACATTCCAATCGCCATGGGGTACATTTTGCAGAATTTGTCGCATCTTTTTGCCATCCCAGTCGTGCCTAGTAACCGATCGAGCTGAGATGCTACGCCACTTAAAACGAAGGTCGTTTCTCTGACGGTTCCATTAACACAAGACATCAAATGCAGTAATGGTACAGTATTTATAGTACATTTACATTCCAGTACAAGGTACCATAAACAAATGTTTGCTCAATTATCCGTGCGTTGCTATCGCAGCGCTTCCCGTTAGCTTTCCGATGACTTAGACTAAATCATATAAATGAGTAACGAATCAACGACACCATAAAAATCGATTAATTGTGTTCACATGTAGATATAGATCAAGTCACGAAGATCACGATAGATCAAGTCACGAAGATCACGATAGATCAAGTCACATTGAGAACCAATGACAAAAAATAGTTTAATTTTAATTTGTTTTTAATTGTTCAAAAAGATTAGAACACTGGCTTAATCGACTTTACATTTGTAGCGAAAACGGAATCAAGAAAGCAGCGAGTAACGCTTGACGTGTGACGTATTGCCTCGCATTGATGACGCGATCTCTGGGCCAATTCACGCGAGGAGGGGATTGTGAGTGATGCTGATCATTCTTTGAGACCAGCATGCACCTAAAAAATTGTCGTGGGCTAATTACGTTATTGTGTAACAAAAAATTGAGGGCTTTGGAATCTATACAAGAGAATTCGCTCCGCTTTACCGAGCAAGTTTAAAGGCGACCGCGAAATAAAATGACATTTTGTTGCAGGGGTTGTCGCGCATCGTCATCTATCAAATATACTTATATACCTGTATAAGAATAAGAATGTATAAGAATGTAAGAAGTATAAGAATGGACTATCTGGTATAGACTGTCATTACGGCACGTAAAAATAAGAAATATATCACCACCACAGAAAAAAAATTCATGTAGTGTAGAATTATACTATAAAATACATCATGTCTTAGACATTAGACATTTATTGGACTGTTACAATAGATTTCGTAAAAGCAGTCACAGCTGCAATCAGCTCGACATTGAGTTCGGAATGAAGGGGAAATGGGATATAGTTGTCTTAAGTTCGCTCAAGTTTCATAATAATCTGACTATTTTTGGTCGACTTATTAAAAATAATTACGTAAAAAACATATCGCGGTGCGATCCTCGTCGCTGAACGCTATTTTCAGAATCGCAAAGAAAAACGATGACGTCACATACACTCACGTGTACCGTGGCAATTAAAAAAGGAATATGTACGAGAATTTTCATTGGATTCGATTAACGTTTTCCCATTTTAATTGTAAATTTTAAAGGGTTCCTTTTTTTTAGTGCACACTGAATAATTGTTCATTAGACTGTACATTAATTAGCGTAACATTTTCAGGGTCGCAGCAACTTTCTGAGTTGTTTCATTTCGTTGTCCGGATGCGACGAGAGACGAACTAGACTGCAAATAAACACTTAGTGTTAAATAATAACGAGTGCATTGGTGGTCTCTAAATTCCACGACTAAACTTTATGGTGATTTCAATTCCATGGTTCACGACATCTAGACAGATTGCGGCAATCTTGTCAAGCAATGAAGCGATATGAAATTCACAAACAAAATGTCTCGTCGATTATTTAAGATTAAAACCTTGATCTCACGCTCCTTTGAATGATTTTTGTGAAATTTTCTCCGAACAAATCACCGGAATATCATTAATAATTAATTGGGCCTTCATTAATTAGTTCGGCATGAGATATTCACAAATGGGATTTGAAATTGTCTAGACTTTCTTTTGGAGAAAAAGAAATGGATTTACGCCAACAATACTCTAGTGTAGCTTGTACGCTCGTTGCTAAACTTTTTTTAAGTAATGACAGACCTGAAAAACTAAGGGAAAAGACAAACACATTGAGCAAATGCAGACATGTACTAAGCAAACACAAACCTGAACCTAGATTTTTAATTAACTCTAATTGGTCACAAAATTTGAATGCATAGCTGTGCTCCTACAAATTATTTTCTGGATAAATGATTCTTAATTGGCCCAAAAATTGAATGCAAAGATGCGCTTCGACAACATCATAGAAATGTTTGTGATTGCGTTATATATTTTTAGAATTTTATGTTGGGGAAACGACATCTTGCTTGCAAGATCTTTGCGAGTAACTTGCGAATTTATCCAAAAACAGATTATTGCAAACTATCAAAATAAAAAAATAATCATTGTTCCGTCGTACTCAATCAGAATTTAAGGAATTCGTCCCTAAAACATAATGAGCAACTTCTATCACTTTTATAACGGATAATATTCCAATCAAATACACATAGGTACATATAATATCCAAGTTGTGAGTACAATAATTTTCCGGTAGGCTCACAATTTTTGCTACTTAGTGTATTTGCTCAGGCTTTGGATCGCTCTTCAGTTCGTAGACGAATCGAAGTGGAGATAATTTTCCGCGTAAACGATGTCACTCTAATCAATTTTCCAATCGTTGGATTCACGAACGGCGATTCCAATTTAATTGCGCGCAATCTCAAAGGAGAGCAAATTGATCTACTTCACAAATTTCACTCCCAGACGCGCAACGATGCGAAGAATTCGGAAGTGAAAGGGGAAAAATCGATGTTTTTTTTCTCACAACCACAAGAATCTACAGTATAAACGCTCATTACATTAACGAAATATCGAAGTCCTTGTTCAATTGAAAACAAAACCGGTAGAAGAACAATAATTGTGTGCGCGCGACTCTACAAAAATACCCAACTGCAATCCGACTCAAATAATGCTGCAACAATTGCATAGCAAAATAGTAAATACTTTAGAAAAATATATTGAATAGACATAGCCGAGTCAATTGACGACGTTACCACAGTTGCAGTCAAATAAGTTTGGCAACATATTTTTTCCTTTTCTAAGTACCCTGCTTCTTGGTGGTACCAGTCCCAGGACAACAATGCAGATGAGGGAAGATTTTCCCAACACTAGGAAACAACACAGGAAAATTTCCCAAAGAAATGGTTATTGAATAAACTTCAAACCTAATATACAAATGTACAACAAAAGATACCGTCTTTTCGCGTCCATTACCCGCCACCTAAACACTGAAATCCCATCATTGACCGCACCTCTCTATAAACCGCA